>VONZ01001419.1:0-148822 GCA_012976165.1 Labeo catla | reverse complement strand
TTTGAACTATACTGAGTATGATATAAATGTACTTTAAATCTATTACTTTTTTTCGAGGATATTTAGGTGCAGATCAGACTGTATAATAGACGAGTCCTGGTTTTAATAAAGAAAAATGAAAATAAACCTTCAAATATGCAATTTAGATACCAGTGAATGACTTTACTGATGATTGAACAAACAGCATCTGAATCACAATCATTATAAAATAGGTAGAAATATCTCTAGGAAATTACAGTAAATACTGAACAGTAGTAAAACTGATCATTTATTTCCTGATAAATGACACATCATACAAATCATATTTTTAAATGATAATGAGAATCCCTTAAACAAATTTGAGAGACACTTTAAGTGAATATGATGAGTGTTGAGGTTTTACTCACAGGGTTGAAAAACCATTAAAATCATCAGAAATAAAGTGAAGATGAATTCAGAGGAGAAGACGATGATCCTCATGTCTCCCGTCACACCTTCACTGTTAACTGAGGATGAAAATCAACAACAACAGACACTCGTATTCACTCATATTCACTCGTATTTACCACACAACAGCATGAAGAGATGATTATAAGCTCATAGTATTGCTCCAAATTAATATCTGTGAATGGACATGAGAATAATCTGATCAGAGTAACTTTGAGATGAAGCTGATTTCTGCCTCACATTGAGATTTTACCAATCACTCAGTTCACATTCAGATGCTGTATTAGTTTATAATATGCATTTATATGCAGAAATATGACTGTAATTGTATAGTGTGTGATGTTGAAGTGTTGATTCACCTGTTTTGAGGATCAGTTCAGTCATCAGAGCAACAGAGTTCAGTAAAACAACACCAACTGATCCAAACACATACACAGCAACAAGACGGAGAAGAGCTGAAACATCAAATCATACAGTTTAAAAATCATCATCATTAGATCAAATTAAACCACATTAAACAGCACTACAGAGAAAAACAACAAATGGATGTATTTGATTTCTTTATAAGTTTGAGTCTTGGTGTGTTTGGAGTTTGATTCAGGACAGATCTGCTTCATGAAACTAATAAGACATAATAAAAATAATATTCTGTAGAATAATAAGGCTTTTCATCATTCATTCATTCATTGATAGAAGTTAAATGGTTGATAAAAAGGTAACAACAACACAATATTCATAAACAAACTCTCATATTTCTCTCTCTTTCACACACACGTTTGATCTCAATTGAGGAAACATCACAGTGAAATATCAGCTTGAGACACAAACACACAGAATTTCATGAAAATCACTATTACAACAACTGTATTAAAGGATGGTAAATGCTGAGAATCTTCAAGAAACAGCTAAAAACACACTTATTTGACTCTAACACATGAACACTATGGTTTTCTTCTTTTATCTATGTATGTATGTATGTATGTATTTATTCATAAAAAAATCTTGTTTTATTATTTATTTATAAAAGAAAACTTGTCCCTTTAACAAATGCAGTCTCTGTTATTTTTGTATGATTTTCTTGTTTTATGATTTATTTATTTATTTATTAAAAAAATATTGTTTTATTATTTATTTATTAAAACAAACCTTGTCCCTCTAACAAATGCAGTCTCTATTTTATTTTTGTATAATTTTCTAGTTTTATTTTTATTTATTTATAATAAAAAAAAATCATCATTTGATTTTTAGTATGATTTTATTGTTTTAGTATTTACTTATTTATTTTAAAAATGTGCTTTATTATTTATCAAGTCAAGTCAAGCTTTATTGTCATTCTGCTACATGTGTGGACATACAGTAGAACGAGATGTCGTGTCTCACAGGACCACGGTGCTACATACTAGTTAAACACAAATAAGAAAAGCAATTACAGACTTACACAACGGTTAACCATTTGACTATACATATACTATAAATACTATAACTATAATAAATAGTTGACTACACATACAAGACTGAGACAACAAAAACTTTACATAAGTACTGTACATGACGTTTTACAAAAGAGACATCTGTACATGAAATTGTGCAAAAGAGATATTTTGTGCATTAAATTGTGCAGAAGAGAGATTTTGAGGGAAGCAGCGCATAGTGCAATGCACAAATAAACATATAATATATATAAATATATAATAATTTAGGCCCAGCAGGTTTAGTTTGTGGATGAGGTGCTGAGAGATTATTGTGTTGAATGCTGAGCTGAAATCAATGAACAGCATTCTAACATAAGAGTCTTTCTGTTCCAGGTGAGTGAGAGCTAGGTGGAGAGTGCTGGATATTGCATCGTCCGTGGAGCGCTTTGGACGGTATGCAAACTGGAATGGGTCCAGCGTGTTTGGGAGACTGGACTTGACGTGATGCATGACTAACCTCTCAAAGCACTTCATCATGATTGGGGTCAGTGCTATGGGACGGTAGTCATTTAGACACAGGTGATGTGTTTGGAACTGGAATTATGGATGTGGATTTGAGACATGTGGGGACGACTGCCTGGCTCAGCGAGGAGTTGAAGATGTCTGTTAGGACATCCGTCAGCTGTGCAGCACAGTCTCTTAGTACACGGCCAGGAAATGTTGTCAGGGCCCGCAGCGTTTCGTGGGTTTATCCTGGATAGGGTCTTCCTTACGTCGGCTGGAGAAAGACAGAGTACCTGGTCGTTTGGAGATGTGTGGAGTTTCTGTGCAGAAGTGTTGTTCTGTATCTCAAATCGTGAGTAGAAGTGGTTGAGTGCATCTGGCAGGGATGTGTCATCGTCACTGGCCTGTGGCAGGGGCTTGTAGTCAGTGATAGTCTGAATGGCTTGCCACAGGGACCGAGTGTTTTTACTGTCGCTGAAGTTATTGTTGATTTTCTGAGCATATTGATGTTTTGCCTTCTTGATGCCATGAGACAGATTGGCTCTTGCTGTTTTTAAGGCTGCTCTGTCTCCTGATCTAAATGCCTCATCTCTGAGTTTTAGCAGCCCATGAACCTCTGCTGTCATCCACGGCTTCTGGTTGGCACGTGTGATGATGGTTTTGGTGACTGTCACATCATCAATGCACTTTTTGATGTAAGCAGTCACTGTTTCTGTGTATTATTGCAGGTCTGTGTGGTTGTTGTAGGTGGCCGCCTCTCTGAACATGTTCCAGTCTGTGTCCTGGAAGCAGTCCTGTAGTGCAGAGGTAGCTTGTCTGGCCATACCGTGATCTGTTTTTGAACCGGTTTGGTGAGTTTGAGAAGTGGTCTGTATGCTGGGATTAGCATAACAGAGATGTGGTCGGAGTACCCCAGGTGGGGGTGAGGTTCAGCCCTGTAAGAGTTTTTATTTGTTGTGTAAACCAAGTCCAGAGTGTTGTTTCCCCTTGTTGCAAAGTTCACATGTTGGTAGAACTTTGGCAAAACAGACTTTAAGTTCGCGTGATTAAAGTCACCAGCAATGATGAAAAAGCCGTCGGGGTTATTTGTTTGTTGTTCGCTGATGGCGCTGTACAGCTCGCGAAGGGCGTCCTTAGCGTTTGCACTCGGCGGGATGTAAATCGCGACAATAACAATGGCCATGAACTCCCGCGGCAGATAGAACGGCAGACACTTCATTTTGTTGTTTTATTATTTATTTATTTATTAAAAAACAAACAAAAACAAATTGTCTCTTTAACAAATGCAGTCTTCATTTGATTTTTAGTATGATTTTATTTATTTATTTAAAAACAAATCTTGTTTTATTTATTTATAAAAAACTTGTCCTTTTAACAAATGCTGTCTCTGTGTTATTTTTGTATGATTTTCTTGTTTTAGGATTTATTTATTTATTTAAAAAAAAAATGTTTTATTATTTATTTATAAAAAAAACCTTGTCCCTTTAACAAATGCAGTCTCTATTTTATTTTTGTATAATTTTCTAGTTTTATTTTTATTTATTTATAATAAAAAAATCGTCCCTTTAACAAATGATGTCTCTATTTTATTTTTGTATGATTTTCTAGTTTTATTTATTTATTTATTTATTTTTAAAAATGCACATGCACTCTTAGTTTATTATTATTATTATTATTATTATTATTATTATTATTTTATTTTCTTGTTTTATTATTTATTTACTTGTTTTATTTGTATTTTTTATGTATTTATTATTTTTTTTATTTGCATACTGTATTAGGGTAACTTACATATTTTTTTTCTCTTTTTTTGATCTGATTGCTTCTATTGTCATTATTTGTTAGTTGCTTTGGATAAAAGTATGTGTTAAATGACTAAATGGTAAATGTAAATGAAGTAGTAAATCTGTTTTGTATGTTCATAATACATTGAGAAGTGATGAGTGAGTTACTGATTAATCAAAGTTCATCACAAGCAGCTTTTACACAAACTGATGAGGAAAATACTCATATATATATAGTCGATTCACAGCGTCATTCACACAAACACAGCACTAACATAACGTAATTAACATTAAACACATAAGATGTAAACATTAAGTCCTAATGCACATATCTTAAAAGAAAAACAGAAAAGAAAAGGGTTTTTACTGTTTATATAAGGGAATATACAGTTAACCAGCTAACGGTTTTTAGCATTTCTACAGTCTTTTACTGTTAAAATTCAGATAATATTTTCCAGTGTAGAGTCTGGATCTGTTCAGAGTGAAGAGAATAAACTAGTGAAAATCATCACAGTGATGATCAGATCAGGTGATTCATACTGTACCCCATGATGACCGAAATGAGCGTGTGAAGTTGATCACTGTCCAGAAAAACTGAAGAAATGCAATCATACAGGCCCATCCAACACGATCTGAACAACAACAAACACATCAGCTTCATCATCATCATCATCATCATCTTACAAGTGTTCATTAACTGACAAACAGATCACTTCAGCACAAATATAAGATATACTATATACACTGTAAAATGTAATTAGTTGACTTTACTTGTAAAAAGCGTGGAAACTGATTACCTTAAAAAAACTAAGTAAAAATAGGAATAGTATGTTGTACTGACAAATGCTTACTTAGTATAGTTTACTTACACAAGAATTGTAGTAACTAACAAAAAACTGTTGAGAGTACTTAATTCTTTGCTTTAGGTTTACTCTTGACTTAGTATAGCTACCCACTGACTCCCAGAGTGCATTGCGACATGAATAAATTATGCAATTGCTTTGCCTTACTGTTGTTGTTTGTATTTGCCAATTTCATTTGCTGTCTTGTGTCAGTAGTAGCACAACAAAAAACAAACAAAAAAAGCTAAAAAAAAAAGGTTATTGATAGTTAATAAAAATAAATAAAACTGAGTTGTTACCATTGTTGTGATTCACGTGCTGAATGTTGAAGTCTGTGTGTGACTCATGCACATTACCCCAAATATTAAATCAACGCAGTTCAAAGCTTTTCATAGTGTTTATAAAAAAAAAAAAAACAGTAAAATTGTATGAAACAAAAAAAATCATTAATCAGCATGAAAAACACTCAACCTAATGATTTAATTAGAATATAGATCACCTTCTAAAAGCAATCTATTTATTACTTTTCTTTCTTTGAAATCAAAAAACTCTGAAAACTATAGTACTTTAAACAAAGTTCCAAAATGCCCAACCAAAAGTAACACTATTCACTATAATGGTGAGTATTAAAAAAAATGTTCTCTCAAATATTTCAGTTGTATTGAAAATTCAACATTCAAGATGACTTTGGGAAATGAGTGAATTCAAGTAGTGAAAGAAAGATGTGAGTGAAAAGTCTATTAAAAATTGCCCCATCTCAAAAACTTTATTTTCTTCTTCTTCTGTTGTCACGTTGCACATTAGCAACATATTAGTGCACTGCTGCCTCTCACTGGTTTATTAATGTCATCGGTTTCTTTGTGGATACTTGAATATTTTAAGTAAACATCACTCAAAGCAAGTAAGTAAATTGTTTTATTTGCCTTGAAAGTAGCTGTAACCTAATAAAACCTAGTAAGTATAGTAACTAAGTAAAGATAACTAATTGTAACTAAGTAAGGTAAACTATTGGGTTTTACAGTGTAGATGTTTCAGTTCCTTATATTTTATTTGATATTTTCATACCCTTTTCATTTTCCAGAGCTGAGATGTAGAAATAGACCATGACAGCACTGACTAGTATCAAGACCGTTAAATACACTGATCTCCTGACCACAGGTGAACCTGAAAAACACATTTACTATTATTAAAACACTGCAGATCTGTGTTTGACACTGACTCAATAAAAATTATATATATTATATATACTGATCACATTCTGATGAGTTATTAGTGTTTGTATCAGGGATCAGATCATAATTCATCAAACACTTACAGCCCATCCGATGACCACATGTACGATCCCAGTTGTATCTGGTGATTGTGAGAATCACTGGTAAAACTGCAACAATGATGAATCCTGTAAACAGAAGAGTGATTATTATATTAATGATTATATTAATGTAGATACTGAGATTCACTGACAGACACAGCAACACATTCACATTCAATCAGATCTAGAAATCACTCTATAAATGATGTGCTTTACTTTATTATATTTATCACTCATCATATTTACAATGTGTGAGATTCACTTCTGCCTGTAGATGAAAATGGTTTTATAATGTATACAGATAACTATTATATATGCCAATTACCTTATATATTATTTATTACTCATATAAGTGCTTTATAATTTACCCATCATACAACTGCACTGCCCTTTATTAATATTGGAAGAGTAAAGACAAAACTGCTTTGTTTGCTGTGGAAGCAAGAAATCTGAAAATACGATTAAAAGTTGAATATGAGACAAAACTACAGAATGCCACATTTTATTATTAGCTGTTTCAACACATAAATGTTTTACCAAATAAAAGGACAGCACTTTTTACAGTTTCTGCCTTTAGTCTCTTCTTCAGCTGGTGAAATTCATGTTCAATCAGATTTAAATCTGGAGATTGATTTGGGTATTACAAGACTTTACTTATTATTTTATTTTATTTTATTTTATTTTATTTTATTTTATTTTATTTTATTTTATTTTATTTTATTTATTTATTTATTATTATTATTTTTTTTTGTTTGTTTGTTTGCCCTGATAAACTTCTTGACTAAACTGTCAGGGTGTTTTGGGTCATTGTCACATGCAGTTCCCTTTTTTCTCCACACTTTTGATTTCCCATTACTTGGATAAAGGTTAATCTTTGTTTCATCTGTTTTGTTTTTGTTACATAAAACTCTGTTCCAAAACTCATCTGGCTTTTGCAAACTCTAATCTTGCCTTTCTATTTTTGGTGCTGGTCAGGGGTTTGCATTTGCTGTGTTGTAGCCTCTGTAGTTCTGTGTCAAATCTTCTGCTAGGTTGTGAGAACATCACTCCAGCTTTCTAGAGGTTGTTGGCAATTTACAGACATGCACTTTAGGGTTCTCTTTCACAGCCTTTATTATTGTCTGTTATCAACTAGTCTCGCGTAGCCAGACCTTCCGACTGATGGCTGAAGGTCTGGAATTCATAGCAGCTTTCTTTGGCCAAGGCCCACCCATAAGGCCGTTTGGCCGACATGTCAAACAACCAATCACAGTTCGTTTCGTTTAGCGTCACGTTTCGGGGCGTGGAAATGTCCCCACAACAACAGACCGGCGTGCAACAAGTCAGTCAGCATAGAAAATCAGAGAAGGACTCCTGGACATCTCTTAAAGAGTCTATGCCGTGAACCTCGCATACTTTTGAGAATCCTACGTTTAGCTGATCTTGATTAATGCTCATTGTCACTCATGTAAACACGACAGTTTTTCTTCTGCAATCACACGTCTGCACTTTGTTTCCCGGCGGAACGAAAATAAACGCGACACTCGTGTCCCCCGGAAATCCGATAAAATTCAACCAATCAGATGACGACTTCGACATTCCTGAAGTGTTTCCAGTTAAGTGTACCATATGCATCAGACGTTTAGCCAACGTTCCGTGGGCGTGACGTCTGAGGCTGAGACTAGTTATCAACTAATGGCTGTTTCTTTCCTTTTCAGGACATTCCAAACTGTTGATTTCTCCATGCTCATTGTTTTTGCTATACCCCTAATGGAGTCCCTCTCATCTTTTACCATCCTAATTGCTTTTTTCCCCCCCTCAAAGTCAGTTCACTCCATCCTGGTCTGTGCGTGTCGTCATCAAATCCATGACTCATCGAATTCAAGATAAGGATATACGGTATATATTGTAACTTTGTGACAACATAACTTTATTGTAATAATATATAATATTATATGCCTACTGTCACACCCACTGGAGTCTCATCAGTAGGTAATAACACATGCACTGATCGCTCTGCAGTAAAACTGACTCTGAAACAGCATCTGGAGCTCTGTGATCTTCAGAGAGCAAGCTGCTGTGTCCACTTACATACCCTGAAATTTACCTCCATTTTTGGAATCAAATGCAGAGTTTATCCACTTACATACCCTTAAACATATCTGGGTATGTCACCAGGGCCATCCCTAAACAGAATTTCATTTGGGGGCCCCTTGGTGCTGCCATCTGTGTTGCTTAAATCATAATAATGTTTTTACACTTCTACGATTTTTAATTGTAACTGTAGCAAACCCAGAAGAGTTGTCGGCTGTTAGTTTGCACTTTAACATTCAAAGTAATACAGTACTATACTAGTACTTTACTAATACTGTAATTCTTACAGTACTAAGTGGCATACTTAAAGTGGTGTACTGAAAAGTAGCTATATAAACCAGCAGCCAAAACATTTACAGAACAGAATGTTATTATAAACAGCAGCAAGCCAGCTGTACATAAAGACAACAACTCTTAATCTATAACTAGCTATCTGAGTTATAATGATACTGGAATAAAAAAAAATATATAGCCAGGAAAGTTACTTTTACACAGAAGACAAAATCTTTAATCTAAAACAAGCTAAGTAAAATGTTTATTATATCAGGGTTGCCAACATTGGTTGCCTGGCTAGAGTGAGATACATGAATATAACACACACACACACACACACCTGTTGTGTATGTTTACATTTATGGGACATTTCTTAGAAGTAATGGTTTTTATACTGTACAAACCGTATTTTCTATCACCCTACACCTACCCTACACCTAAACCTAGCCCTCACAGGAGACTGTGCACACTTTTACTTTCTCAAAAAAAACTCATTCTGCATGATTTATAAGCCTGTTTCCTCATGGGGACCTCACAAATGTCCCCACAAGGTCAAAATTTACTGGTATTATTATCCTTGTGGGGACATTTGGTCCCCATAACGTGATAAATACCAGGTGCACACACACACACCACAACACACAAACACACACACACACAAACACACAGCCCTTTACCCACTGTTCGTCTATAGTGTACATTTTAAACACTATGGAAATAATAAGATGATACATATAGATTATTTAATTATTTAATATTGCATTTCTGTATAATTACCATTGTCGACTAACACAATATATTACCCAAAAAATAAATAAAAATCAAGCTGTCATTTCATATACTCATTTCATGGCCCCAAGCAGCCACTTACGCCTCAGGCCGGCTCTGTATGTCACATAACCTGCTTTTTCTAGAATACCCCCCGATCACCTCATGTATTGCATTTAAACAACAGTTCCACGGCACAAGTGTGTAAATAATTCAAGAAAATTATAATATTGCATATTATAAAACAATAAAAGTATTTTTTAACCTTGCATGCATGTCAGCCTGTTGTTGGGGACTCCCAAAATATGAATCTTTCATAATCCATAATAGGGGCACTTTAAGATTCAAGAGGATGAACATTTTTGAAAGGGGTCATTTTTATAAATTCAACTATTATTTTCTCTTGTGGACTATATGTAAATGTCTTTTATGTGAAAAATCTTATTCAGGGCAGTACTAAGTAAAAAATAACATGCATTTTGTACAATCCCTCATATTTGACAAAATAATTAACATTTTGCAGATTCTGCAAGGTGCCTTTTGACTTCAACTGTATTCTAATCTAATCTATTCTATTCTATTTAAAAATTAAAAATGCTATGTGTACTGTGTTAGACTAACTGAGATATGTCACAGCACTTGAACAGTATACTGTTGCTCTCTTGTTGGTTTGATTGCTTCTGTTGATCTCCTAATCTGACACAAGACGAGAGAGTGCATTTTCCCTTGTTGATGGCTCTCGTTTGATCGTCACGCTGTCCATCTCTTTTTGAGTTTTGTTATAGTTACGATTCGTTGGTTTATTTTGAGTTCATTCAGATCGCTCCCTTTTCTTTTATGTTGTATTTTGCTGATTTGTGATTTGATTGTGCTGTGATTTGATCTCCACTCTCTTACCAAGGGCTGTTGGTCAAACTCTCGACTCGTACTGTTGAGACAAGGTTAGTATGTCACGTGACCTACACACAGCAACCTGTAGAATATCACTTGTATAAAAACACTTAACTTTGGATGTTAATATCCTCATTGTAAATACAAAAATTGTTTGTTTTAGATGGACATAATTTCTCACTCAAGAGTTTCTGATAAGCAATTTTGGTTTCTATTCGTTTCATTACTTTACACATCTTATGTCTTTAGTAACAGACAGCTTCCCTGATTCTAAGAAAATATATATATATATATATATATATATTCTTATTTATTATGTCTCTTTGTATTGACTTCCTTAATTCCTAGAAGTTAAATATAATAACACCAACAGCCAAATAGGAATTCGTAACAGTCGCTTTGAATAAAAGCATCTGATCAATCATTAATTGTGAATGTAGAAATGTAAACTCACCTCCTCTGGCAGATCCAAAGGCATAAAACAGGAGGATGAATTGTAGTGAAGGAAGAACATCTAAGCTTATGCCAGCCAGAACATTGAATATAGCACTGATCCGCTGACTTAATTTCCCAATTATTTTATCCAACACTGTATAAGAAAAAATAAATAAATAAATAAATAAATAAATAAATTCTAATGTTTATTCTGATTTTGAATTAACTGCATAAAAAATAAAAAGAAGTAAACTAACTTCACTAATTCATGTTTTAATTTGGAGAGACAATGTTCACACAGTCATTCACTATTCCCCCTTTGAAAACTATATAAACATATAAATATCATATCATATGGTATACTCTAAAAATCTTCAACACAGAAGAAAAACTCATTTATAGACTCATGTTCACTTAATAAAAGCATTATGAAGACATTATGGTAAAACACAGACACTCAGTTGATCTGCTGTTTGAAAGTAACACATATAAACACACACAAGTGAATGTGAAGAAGCTCAATTCAGTATGAAATATGTGTGTGTGTGTAAATAATATATAAATAAATACTGTAATTGTTGAGCATGTGATCTGATCAGACTGTAAATCAGGGTTTCTCAACTTTAGCCCACAAGGTCCATTTTCCTGCAGAGTTTAGCTCCAACTTTGATCAAATTCACCTGCCTGTTAATTTCTAGTGATCCTACAAACCTTGATGAACCTGTTCAGGTGTGTTTGATTAGGGTTGGAGCTGAACTCTGCTGGAAAATGGATCTCGCAGATTTATCAATCCAGCCATTAGTGTTTGACCACATCATTTAATTTATGTGAAAATGTTTTCTGGTTATAAATCCCCAGCTGAATGGAAAAAAAATATTAAATATTAAATACTTGGGAATCATTTAAAAATAGTTACACTTTTTTATCTATTATAATTTTCATGTCAGTTTACTCGTTAGGCTGTTTTCCTTGATCTCAATGATGTGATGTCATTATGTTGCTGTTTCACCGCTAGCCAATCGCTGCATTGCTGATCATGGTTTCAAGGATCAGTATATCTGCCCTTTCCAATGGACATGACAACACAAAGTAATCTCAGACAATTTAAAATATTTTAATTAAATCTGCAAATTAGCCAGAAATCAGCTATCAGGATTTGTATTTGATATGAAGAACAGACCCTGGGTCTGATTTAATGTTTTTTTATATTTTGTGCATCTAACAAACACCATTATTCTGCTCAATCATGATTTCACAGCACATTCGTCTCACTGACTAATGATGGAAGGAAATACTTACAGAAAATAATGTAGAAGAGGTTGAACAGAATCACAATCACAAAGAGGATGATAATAATGATGACTTCCAATCTGCTGTAATTCGGACTTTTGTCCCAGGCAGATTTAATCATAACTGGAATAAAGGAAGAGATAAAAAAAACAGCAATTACTAAAATAGAAGAACAAGATATAATAAATTCAGATAAAAGGATTTACAAAATCTTCTCATTGAACAGATGCAACATTACAACACATTCTTTGAACTGTGAGTTCAGCTGTTCCTGTCTGATCTTGACCCTGTGACCTGTGTGCTGATTATAATGTCTAATTTTTTTTTTTTTTTTAGACTCCCAGCAGGATATTGAGGATATTACATAATTTAAACGTAACTATTGTTCAACTGTTAATGTGCTTTTTGATGTGTTTATGATAATGACTGTTGATGTACCTGAAAAAAAAACAGCTGAAAAAACAACGTATTCTGTCCTAAAACTGTAAGTATCAATCCATGTTTTCATCTTGCCTGTAAAACAAACAAACAAACAAAAAAAAAAAAAATTAAATAATTACATCCACAATATCATTTACACAACACCAAAGAAAAAAAAAAAAACACACAAATACCAATTAAACACTGAATGCTTTTTAATGTAAAATATATTCAGGTATTGACAGATTATTTAGTTAATGTAAAAATCTGTGTATTATAATTCACAAAGTATATTTTCTCTAATAAACTGTCAATAATGAATCACCTGTGAACTCATTCACATACGGAGCCGTCCAGAGCAACATGAGAGGCCTCAGAAAATAAAGAGCACAACAAGAGACCGTCTCATACAGAGACCCTGAAACAAACACCAGATAATAATAACTGCATTAATAAACAACTATTTGAATGATACATTATTGGGAATTGATACGCAATCAGTAATGAATCACTGACCTTCAGAAACACCCCAGACGACAAACGCAAGAAACATCAGAACATTTGGACAGAAAACGAGAAACATCTGAAGACGGAAGACCGTGTCTGGAGAGAAAATACAAAAGTACGCTTGTTCAGTTAAAAAGTAAATCACATTTTAATAAATATTTAATAACGATTTAAACGATTAGTATTAGTCATTCAGTTTTATCTAAAACACACATCTCTGTTCTTTATGACAGTTACATTTATAACTTAATGTATCAAACTGAAAACTGTGTTGGAAACACAAATGTAATATTATAAATAACTAATCTACTGATTAAGGATAGAATAGGTATTTTTTTCTTATCAGTTGACTTACCTAGTTGCCTCAGTACCACATTTATCTTGGCTGAAAACTGCTTGCGACCCCTGCTGTGAACTGTACATGTGTATTGTCCCTCATCTTCAGCTCTCAGTTTATCCAGCTGGAGGGAGAAGTTTCCATCTTTAAGGTGCTCAGTAAAGAAATGAGCTCTATCTTGATATTCCTGCTGTTGTTTCTCTGTTCGACTCTGACCACCTTGATACAGATGAACCAGATCCTTTAAGTCTTTTTTTCTCCATTCCACCTTCAGACGTTTCATTCTAGAGGGTTTATCTTCATAACAGGGCAAAACCATTGAAGATCCCAGATGAACCGGTGTGTGATGAGAATGTTCCACAGTGAATCCTGAAAATGAAAAAAGCCCAAAGTTTATTAAGGTTTAAGCACAGAAGGTTCAGGATCTCCCATTATTTTTCTTTTTTCTTTATTTCTTATTTTTTTCTGCCATGAGTTTACAGCAGTGAGAGAGCTGAGGTCTCATCTTCACACTGTCTGACACACATCACACACAAAATTGGACAACATTTTCTCAAGTCTCTTGAATCTGATTGGCTAGCTTTGCACAACTTCCAGAAGTAAGGGCACACAGGTATTTTTACTTCAGCACATCTGAGAAAAATGTCATCAAGTGCTTTGGAAGAAGAAATAATTAGGGTGGTTTAAAGTTTTTTTTAGGTTGACATCAAATCTTTGAAGGATAATCACAGTTTGTTCAAGGCACTTTACAGTTTTTCACATTTGCTAAAACACTAAACCCCATATATAAAATCAAATTCTCAATAGCCTAAACCAATTTGTCAAATAAATCACTTTTTCTGCAAAACCTTAAACAAGCAGTTTAGACACTGTTTGCAGATCTCATGCACTCTTTTTGCAAAACTTTTTGCAAACACAATTTGCTCTGTGATGAACTTGTGATGCAAAACCCTAAACACAAGAAAGCAAATGTTAAGCAACACGGCTGTCATTGTTTACACACAATTATTCAAAATTCTTCACACTTGTTTACAAATATTTAAATATACTAAATATAAGCCAGTTATAAGTCCACAGAAGAGAAAAAAAGTTGTTAAATTGCGAGAAAGAAGTCGAGATTAAATGTTGAGATTAAACTCGTTAAATTGCGAGAAAAAAATGTCGTTAAATTGAGAGAAATGTTGAGATAAAAAGTTGAGATTAAACTCATTATTTACGAAAAAAGTCATACATTTTCGAGAATAAACACACTTGTGTCATGTTCATTTCATCTGGTCGGACAGAATCAAGCAGTGCCTGCAGTGTTTTTTTTAGAGAAATGCACACAGCTGTACATGGTATGATGGACTTGGGCTCGAACCTGACTTTTGCAGAACTCGCTTTTCTTCCTTTTCTCATCACATATCACATCGGAAAAGTGGAAATCAACTGCCTAACGAGCGTTTAATAATAAAGTATTAGGCAGCAGTGGGTATCAGGTATACGGCGTATACCCACTTCTTTATCAGTCTAAATCCCCTCTGATGCGCATCATTCAGTAGTGCCCTGCATTAGCCAAAATCAGTAGAATCATTAGTCCACCACATCCAGTCATATGTGAATAAATGCAAATATTTGCTAAAACCCAGTGATGATGCGGTCAGGACCGTGGCGCCGGCTTCCTTTGAAATATGTTTGATGATTGCGCCTGATGCGCCTGCGCCCGCTCCGTCTCGCGCAGTCCAGATTTTAATAAAATAATAATTATTATTGATTACTGATTTGAATCAGTACATAATAACGAAAACAATACCTTACAAATACAAAGAAGCGATCAGCTAATTCTTAAACCAGTAAACCCCTGTAAACTTTTCAGTCCAAGGATCCAGTAAACGAATTCTTTACGGCGTATTTCCACTACAGCGTAGCGTGCAGAGCGAAGCGGGCGTTTTCAATTCATTCCTGAGAGCGTCTAAGAGCGTCGAAAAGGTGGGACATTCCTGAACTTTATGCAGATCTCGAGCGCAAACGCCGGGCGTCAAAAAAGGCGTTTGAAAAGTAGATTCTGACATATCCCACTGCGCAATGTGACGTCGTAGTGACGTCTTTTCCATGTCATTTTTGGACGTCCAATTTCCGTCCATTGATGGGCTTGTTAAATAGTAATACAGATAATAAATATTGTTTGTTTATAAATAATCTGTATTCATATATATAATCATGTATAGGCTCTATTTTGTAAAACACATTTACTGCAACTGCCATAGACGTCCAAATGACGTCCAAGTTGGGTAATGGATAGACGTCCAAATAGTGGACCTAGTTTGGACGTCGAATAGATGTCCATAATTGGTCATGGACCGACGGACCCAATATAGACATGATCTGCACGTCTATCCGACGTCCAATGTTTAGTGGGATGCTTCGGAGTGTTTGCGGAACTGGTGGATTACTGAGCTGAAATCACATGTAATTGAAAAAGTCATGCAAAAGTAAATGCTCTTTGCATGCTTTCATTATATGGTAGTGTTTAATTTGCGAATCACTGTTAAAAGAAGGATATAAAACGCGAAAAGGGTGTAAACATTGTTTTTAGAGGCGTGCCCTAAATGTCTTACGCCCCAAAGCAGTGGCGTTGTAGCGTTGTCGGCGGCACTGAGCGTGGTTTTGACGCTGTAGTGGAAAAACACTATGGCGCGTACTCCGTGCCAAAATCAAGCGTCCGACCGACCGATCGACCGACCGACCAGCTAATCGAACGTCTAACCGAACGTCTTGGGCTTTGAACGTCTTACAGGAAGGGTGACCCACGTGAGGACCTGACGTGACGTGAACGTCATGAAATTACTTGGTTTTTAAAATGTAATGAGCTTAACTGCTCTTTAGAGACTATAAATGAGACTGTAAATGAACATTACAACCATTGCAACAACTAGATCTACATATTTCATACCTAGAACAATGCTTTTTCTGCTGTATTACCCCCAATAAGCATTTAGATGTGCGATCTGTGGTAGACTTATTGTAATAGCAATCCGTCCGATTTCTAACCTCCGTTGCTTCTTTTACTTGTGTGAGCGTGTATTGAACTCGAAAAACATTCCAAAGTCCAGTATTTTCCGTTCAACACGTTTAATAACAAAAAATAACTGGAAATGTTTAACGGTCAAAAAACCGTGTCGCTCCAATCTTGTGTGAAAACAGATTATAACAGCTCTTGCCGGAAATGACATCATCATCTTCAAAGGAACATATTAAATTATTAAAATACAATTATTTAACAATTACTTAACCCAAACAATATTTTCCATACAATCTTATATATAAACAAATAACTTTAATGGCTCTTACACTTATAAATGAAAAAACTTCATGGCAGAAGGGTCTACTGTTCATTTTTCAAAGGCAATGTGCCTGTTTGTAAGTGTGTCTGTGAATGTTTCTTAAGATAGCAGAGGTACTGTAGCTATACAGACGTATAATACAAACATCGTCTAAAATCGTGGTTTTTTTATTTATTTATTTTGTTTTCAGATTATTGTAGCATTCATATATCATTAATATACATATATACATATACCAACCATTTTTGCTTGTTTTCCTTATCATTATGTCCACTTGTGCTTAGCCCTACCTTTCCCCGCTCGAAAAGTTTCAATAAGGTTTTCAGTGACTGTTTCTAAATGTTTGTCTGTAAAACATAGTAATACATTTCCTCATTGTTTGTTAAATAGCCTATATGTATACTACATGTTTTCATCAGTGGTTACACTTATGTAAAACTTTTTTTGTCTTTTATTTATTATCGTGTTTTACCAACAAGTGTTTCTTTTCGATGTTAGATCTCTGTTTTAGCATTATTCAACAAAGAAAGAGTATTAAGGATAATATATAAGACGCAACATTTGAAGCATTATTATACAAGTTAGCTATTGCCTTCAAAACGGTTTTGCAATGCTCTTCACTTGAAAATTATAAATGTAAAAAAAAAAAATAATAATTATTATGTGCATTCAAACGTGTACTTTTTTATATCCACTTTTTATCAGCCGTCATAATAGGATCAATCGGTTCCCCATCTTTTGTAGTTTTCGCTGTGTTCACCCCTCATCACACCACAGCTGACTTTATAAACCTAAAAAGACTACGAGTAATAATGTTTAGGCCTACTATAAACAGTTAATTTAACAATACAGTTTATTATTAACAACAAACTTATATTGTGTTCAGTTCTACACAGCTTTGCATCAACTGAATGTGTAAATTTGACACCGCAGTCACAGGATAATAAAATACCCATAATATAAAATGTTCTTAAATCCTACATTAATTATTAAATCGGTTCTAATAATAAGCCCAAAAGGGTTTTTACAAAATTTGATGTAACACGTTCCTACATGTGCTTACACGTTGTTAACACGTACCATAGACTTTTGGTCGGAAGTGCGAGTAACCGATCGTCTTTCTAACGCGATATCTACATGTGAAGACACGTTGTAACACGTTATGTGTGTTTACCTTCTTGTAACTTTATGTACTTAAGATAACTGGTCTTGGGTTGAACAAAGCTGATTTAAAAAGTTGTGCAAGTCTATTATTAAAAATAAAATAGTGTGATCCTAGAGCAGCGGCCTCTTTATTATATAGGCTAATAAACCAGACACGTTTTGACATCGATTTTTTTTTTTAAAGCACAAGCTATCCCACAATGATTCCTTTACAAACCTTTAAAATATTTCAAATAGCTACATAAATCACGGAAGGCTTCACAAAAACAAGAAAGCTAATTTTAAATTTTAAAAATAAATATTATTTAACGAATAGTCTAATTGTTCTAAGAGTGAGACTGTTATGCCCTTTGTAGAGGACGTCGGTATGTAGGCCATCTAAGAAAATTATATTTCCCCCATTAAATTTTAAGTTTAAGGAGCAGATAGGCTATTTAATTTCAGAATATTCATATAGGTTATATGCTTTTTACGTACTTAAAATGACAGTGAAATCTTCAAGTATGCTTTGACTTAGTTTCAAGTCTGCATGTAGCCTGAAAATGACAATCAAATAAATTACAGGCTAATAGCTTATACCCAATGTTATTTCGATAAAACGAATTTAACTTTTATATCAGACACATTTCAAAAAGGCCAATGATAGAAGATTGCATAGTTTCAATCCTAAAACATTTTGTAATTATAAAAGTGTAGCATAACATGATCTTATTTTACAATACACTCTATAACGAAGTGTGGCATTTATGGTCTGAGATGACTATAAAAAGAAATGTATATGTGTTCTTAGATATTTGTCTGGGTCTCACAAGGAAATATCCGTTTTTGATCAGTAGATATCTCTCTCATGAATGTGATGTTCTTTATTTAATCGAAAATAAGTCCAAAATCAGAACAAAAAACACGCTTATTATTATTATGTACTTGATACATTTTTTTATTTATTTATCATTTAAACTAAACTAACATAACTATAAAATGTGTTATATACAAATGTTTATACAAATAATGTCTGTACAGTAAAACACTCTTTGAAAGTAAAATACACATAGACCTATACACAGGCATAAGCTGGGGTTCAGGAAAACTGTTTAAGTGTTGTTTTAGGTATACAAAATCTGACTGTCATGCCTATTTATTTTCTTTAAACAGCAGTTTGGTTCCTTAGTTAAAATCAGCTAATAAAATGGTTGAGTAATGTTATCAAATATGTACATCCAGTTGTTGTAATGTTTATTTGTAGTCTCTAAAGAGCAGTTAAGCTCATTACATTTTAAAAACCAAGTAATTTTATGACGTTGACGTCACGTCAGGTCGTTACATGGGTCACCCGTCCTGTAAAACGTTCAAAGCACAAGACTTTCGGTTAGACGTTCGATTAGCCGGTCGGTCGGTCGATTGGTCGGTCGAACGCTTGATTTTGATATGGAGTATGCGCCATACGAGTGCATGTTGCAGCGTTATATTAAAGAGCCCGTCGGAACGCCATACGTTAGCTCTCCCTAAAGACAGCGCAGCGCGAACTCAGAGCAAATGCGTTTACTCGCAGGTCTCAGTCAGGCAACCAATAAACAGCACTGTGAGAAGCAGAGCTCTCCGATACAAACCACAGATTCTGCGGTGATTTCAACTAGGTTTAAGACAGATGAAAAACGGCTGTCATTCTCAACAACTGTTATGGGGGTAATTATTTTCCTAATCTCCCTACGAACCGGGAACACTGTCCCGAGATCGAGTGGGAAAGACGCGCTGGGGATCAGGAAAGGAGCCTACGATAAAAGGGGGGTAAGTGTTTTTTGATATTTCTTAAAGGAAATACAGCACTTGCCCCTTGTAGGTTCCATATTTTTGGGTAATCACTAGTTGTTAGTGGAATTCGGTTCCATTGTTGTAACACTTCGGCTGGCAACAGTAGTTACGTGGTAACTATTAGCGTGGGTGATTTGGATATACGGTACTGATCACACCGTATTTTTGGATCACGGCTGCGTAAATTATTTCGCGAGAATAACAAAATAAGGAAATTATTAATAATCACAATTGTTACTGCATGTTGATATATTGTGACAATAAGAAGGTGCTTTAGGGGCGACCCGAATGCGGTTCGGCGGGAGCTGAACGGTTTGGCGAAAGCCCAAAAGAAATAGGGAAGCACCCAAACAAAAGAAGGTGATTTAGCGGCGATCAGGACGTAAAGTCTTGTGTGAGCCGAAATATAGGACCATCACCCAAAGTCACAATACGATACTACAATTGAGGTTGAGCAATAAAGTGCAGAGAATTTATGCTTACTAACCGCTAATACTAATTCCTAAAAGTGGAAGATGGGGGGTTCAATATCGAGACCGCTACCGGGGGAAACGCCAGTTGATTTTATGTACAGAAATAATCAGGGAATTTATACAGAACCATATGTCAGTAATATGGCAGAATGGTCAGAAAGAATGAAACCGCAAATTGAAATCCCGTATCCACGTGAGGGGTCATCCACAGATGAGGGCATGCGGTTGGCTAAAAGTCTAGTCAAAGAGGGCTGGGGCGATCCGAATTGGGATTACAACTATATGAATAAGAGTTATGGTATATGGAAAGAGATGAAATAAGCTTGGGACCAGGGCCCAGAGAAAAAACAAGTGGCTGTGTATGTGGCAAGACAAAACTGCCCCATAGGGGATAAACCCCCACCCTACTGCACGCCTAAAATTATAGCACCGTCTGCACCTAAATTTAAAATGACAGAGATGAACACAGAAACTGCAAAATCTGCTAAAGTTAGCAATGAAATGGAAGTGTTCAATGAGAGATCCAACGGTGCAATGGTATGGCTAAGATCTGGTAACGCAATAACCGTTAAACCTATAAAAATGGCAGATATGGAAGCAATATGCAAAAGTTTGCCTTCTCCTCAGAACCCCAGCAAATTTGTGACTATTCTGCAAACGCATACAAGGTATGCTCACTTTACTGGTGCAGATTATAGGGCGGTTCTGGTGAGAACGCTAGAGGCAGATGTCACTGAATCAATGTTGATTACTGAATGTCCAACATTATGCTATGAGAATGATAAAATATCTGGCGCAGCTACAGCTGCCAACCCCCATGAGTTTTTTTGTGAGAAGTCTGAAAATCATGACACATTCTTTAAAGAACTGAGAATTTTTCTAGATAAACGAATGGGGAACAGACAAGATTTATCGTTTGCTGCAAATACAAAGCAAAAACCTAAAGAATCAGCTTCTGATTTCTACCTACGGTTTAAAAAGGCCTGGGTAGAGGAGTCTAAACTCCCACTGAATGCTGAAATGCGGGCTTTGTTTATTAATACATTCTTGAACAACATGCAATGCAAGCAAGCTCAACTAATCAGAATTACAACTACAAATCTGTTTGACATTTAGATAGATGCTTTAGGGAAGCGAGTTAGGGAACTAGATTCCTCTGGAGGGTTTGTAGCTAAAACTGAGGCTGCAATGTTTACAGGCCAAGAAGTGAAAGGGATGCAGTATGGCCAGGGAGTAGAAGTGAAACCACGATTGGTGCAACCAAAAAACACCAGAATAGTGTGCTATTTATGTGGCCGACCCGGGCACATACAGCGCTTCTGTCGGTCAGAAGGTCAAAGAGAAAGAGGTTGGATAAAGAGGAAGTTTCAAATGAGACAGCCACAGCCACAGCCACAGCAGGGTAGAGACAGGCCACAGCAGAGAGGCTTAACATCAGCCCAATACCCAACTACATGGGATAATAAACAACAATAGGGATGCCTACAGAGTGATGTCAGTTCCGACTTATCTATGATGACCCTTACATTTTCAAATCATGGTGAAGAATTACCATATTTTACAATAATGGTGCATGGTCAACTTCAAACTTTCCTTTTCGATACAGGGGCAGACAGATCATCTATGACCTCTGCACATTATGAGGGTCCCATTTCTAATCAAATAGTTAACTCTGTGGGAATTTCAGGAACTGACATTGCATGTCCTGTAACGCCCCCTTTGGAAGTAAGAGCTCCTGGATGCAAGCCATTTTTTCATAAATTTACAATCACGCAGCAGGAGATGATGAACAAGCTGTAGGAAATAGAAAAGCAGATGAGGCTGCAAAGCAAGCGGCAAAAGCCCAGATTAAACCTCCATTTGATATGGGTAACAAAAGTCAGGTAACTATGTCTGTGCACATAACTAATGTACCTGAAATTGACATTAAGATTCTGCAAAGTCAACCGCCACAAACTGACTTAGAACATTGGAGTAAACACGGGTGTGCACCAGATAAAGATGGTATTGTGAGGGATGAAAAGGGAAGAATAGCACTCCCAAAGTTAGGATTGGTAATCCTCATTAGGCATTACCATGGTTTGTCGCATACGAGTTGTGCAAAAGTAGTACAAGTAATAAATCATTTGTACTGCATCGCAGATGTACATAAAACAGCCAAGCTCGTTCTAGACTCGTGTCTTACATGTGCTAAGGTAAACCCACACAGACCGATTAAACATGAAGCATTACTGCACCCAGAAGCACCTTTTCAGCATGTACAGGTCGATTTTACGCATATGCCACCAATAGGTAATTTAAAGTACCTTCTGGTTATAGTAGACAGATTTTCAAAGTGGCCAGAAGCGTTCCCATGTGCAAAAGAGGACGCTAAGACCGTGGTTAAAATTCTAACTAAAGAGATAATTCCCAGATTTGGTATACCTACTACCATTGAGAGTGACAATGGGACGCCATTTGCATCCAGGGTTATGCAGTTTTTGGCCAGATCATTGTCCATCGATTGGCATTTCTCTATACCGTACCATCCGCAACCATGTTCGAACGTGGAACGTTTAAACAAAACCATTAAGGGACGGCTGACAAAAGCAGTCCTGGAAACAGGGAAAAAAATGGGTAGATTTGCTACCAGCAGTGTTAACAGAAATAAGAATGACTCCATCTTCCACCACTAAACTATCACAATTTGAAATACTCCATGACCTACTACACTTGTTAGACGAGTGGACATTAGTCAAAGGAACAACGTGTTTTGAGATAGCAACAAAGGCGCTATCCAGTTTTGGATTGCTCATAAAATTTCTTACGTCTGGCAGAATTATTAAAGTGTATACGCAACCACCAGAAAGCTCTAAAGATTAGTGGTTAGAGTTGCAAAATAGACCAGCCACGTTTGTTCCAAGCACTGCATTAGTAAAAATACACGACCGAAAATAATTATTTTACGGCGGACTATTGACTATATATATAATAAATAATTCAGGAAAATTAATTGAAGCCTATTATTATTTTTTTGTGTAAAGAAGAATAGAAATAAAAAAAACAGGTAAAACGAAAACCATAGCATGATAAACATGGATAGGAGACCGTGGCATCCATTCAGATGGCCAGGTATGTGTGGCATAAGAGGAACAACATGTGTTATGGCCACCATTGCAATAATCATTGTAACCGGATTTTTGCTATGGGAAATTGAGAAATCTAGACAGAACGACACGACCTATAAAAAACGAGAATTGACAGAATATAGACGCAGCCCGTCCGAGACTACCCCGTTGAGAATAACTATGAGAGAAGGGAGAAACGAAAGTTTCATATGTGATCCAATTTCTGCAAATGGAGGGGTAGAGTACAATCGGCGGGAGATAAGAAACCTATATGGAAACGATTTGTATTTTTGTGAAGGAGCATGCAGCTGGGCAGATGTAAAAGCATATCATGTTCCTGGAGGAGAGGGTACAGACCCATGATTTCAAGTGAGCATAGTAGATAAGATTGTTTGGAAAGACAGGAAGATACAACATATGTGCTAGTTAAACGTTACTATATACAATGTTAAGCTCACTGATGCTGGGTTATATTATTGTGCATGGGCTAGAGAGAATAGGGATGCTTATCAAGAAGTACAGATTAATATAATCCATCCGGAATCTGACTTGACAATATGAGAGGCAATGAAGGGACTTTTTCCGAATCCAGTTGACACGCCACGTGATGTTTCACCAACCGATATAGAATTTATTATGAATTCAGATATGAATGCTGGTATGAAGGAGGTTAGGGTAGCGAAAGCTAAGTGTGAAGGAAATTATGCATGTGCATTGGCACTACTGCAAAGAAGTGTTTTGAGGAATGAGGTAGGAGGAGATTGTTGGATTTGTATGCAGTTACAGTCAGTGTGGAAAACACAACAAATAACCTCAGAAATGTTACACCCTGAGGAAAACAAGTGCGATAAAGCAGATGACTGTGATAATGCATGGACCCATAATGATTTGGACCTGTGGAGGAATGGCTTATTATCACTTAGATGAAGGAGATTGGCGTGGATGTTGTTATCCTGCTCTACTCTCCACAGGAACCACAGTATTGGTAAAAAGAGGTAGTGAGACTATCATGGGCAATGCTGCACAACAGACCAGAGAGAAACGAGATGTAAATAGCATGCCTAATCGATATAACGGGTATAAGACAGTTGATCCATGGACAACTCCAGGGGAAAATATAGGATGGTCTTTAGCGGGATTCTTTACTGGAGTAGGGACAACAGTAGCCTTAAATAAAATCAATGGGTTAGCATGGCAGGTTTTGTCATTGGAGAATGATACTGCTCATGCATTGGGGCTAATCACTGACGAGCTAAAGAAAATGAGAGAAGCAGTTATCCAAAATAGATTGGTCCTTGATCTGTTGACCTCTGAGAAAGGGGGAGTTTGTAAAATGTTGGGGGTATCTTGTTGTTTCTATATTCCAGACAATTCAGATAACATCACAGACATCCTAACTCACATGAGGGAATCCATCCCGGAGCCAAGAAAAGATGACTCCTGGTTTAGCTGGCTGGACAGACTCTGGGGTGGATGGGGAACCTGGATTTTCACCACTGTAATACCGATTATTGTTTTGTTGTTAATTGTGTTATTGTTCGCTCCATGTATAATCCAGTGTATCAACAATTCTATTATGCGTACTATTACTTTGCTTACAATGAGCGGGACTTATCAAGTTATGCTAAGTGCGCGGCGAGAAGGAGCTCGTCCACCAGCTCCAGATCCAAGACCTAATATTGAACAAGATGAAGATGAATACAGTAGCTATGCGCGTGTCATCAAACAGAGTTTGATTTTTGCTTGATTACTCTATATAATCATAGAGATGATTACAGTATTATTATATCATTATAATCAGAAAATGATTTCAGATGATTATATGTATTCAATCACCAATGATATTAGTTATATTCATGTGTATTTTGATTCAACAGTAATACTTATGTGATTGTTTTGTTGATTGTGACATTAATACTATTACTAATATTAATACTAATACAATTGTTTTATAGGAGGCACAGGAGTGTTTGAGTACGACGTTCTGTCTTAAAGTGGCCATTGTGAGATTGTAATAATCCTGGCCTCCTGTGCCCTTCTCACACTAACCTGAAAAGTAGACATGACATAAGTCTAGCCTAGAGAATCGTAGGACATGATGTACTGTTGTTTCCTGAAGGGTATGATGTTTGATCTTTCACTTCTCCATTTTTACCATATAAATGTTGGAGTCTTCCTTTAATAAATGCCTTTGAGTGAATTACACCTTTTCTGTGTGTGCTCATTTCAATGGTCCAGGATCCTGACTCTGTGCTCCATCGCTCAACTAAAATCTCGGCAGTTAATCAAGTTAGATATTAAATTCTAACAGTGATAAAGGTATGAGGCTTGCTGTTGTTTGGGGGGCATTGTTGTATGTGCGGGCTGCTGAGCCGGTTGCCGAGGATGGATGTTTTCTCCGCGACGTGTGTGAAGCGATTGGGAGGGATATTTGGTAGTTTTGAGTTTCTCTAACTAAAGTTCGGCGGCTGCCGGTTGTTTTCCCGAACGCTGTACCCCATGTCCGGTAGCGGGTAAGAGGGCCAGCAGTCCAGTATCTGCCTTTATAGGTATTAGCGTTTGTATCTAATAAGTGTTTTCTTTGCCGGGGAGTCCTGGTTTAATGAATGATTAATTATTACCGGTTCCCCGGCGTTTGTATTTGTGTTTGTATTTGTGAGCGTGTGTGTGCAGGGGGTATTAGGGCAGGTTATAATCATTCATGTGTTAATTTTCATACTGTTTTATACTGACGACGGCTAAGTAGTTAGCCAGCGTGGTTTTGACATATATTGAGTGATTTATTTGGTGTGTATAGATGTGTGTAATGTAATTGATGCACTTATAGATTGTTGTACTTCTGGTGTTTCCTGTGTAATGAAATTGTGTATAATTGGTGGGCACATGAGCTAATTTTAAGATGTTGAAGCTTTCTGCTAAATACCTCCCTGTTCGTTGCCTGCATACTGTTTTAGGTAATTTGTGATTTGCCAAATACATTAATAATTGAAGTATTCTTGTGACCACCACCTTAACCTGCTGCTCTGCCCTCTTGAGGTTTTAAGATCTGTATTATTGTATAAGAATAAAAGTGTCATATTTGTATTTATTAAGGTTGTGTGCTTGAGTCTCCTCAGCTATTAATACCCAAATAAATTGATCTTGTCCAGCTAAGAACCTTTTGGTTTCTTTACTTCCTATTTTTGAGTGTTACAACTGACGCGGAAAACAGCAGAAACACTGCGACATCAAGAATCCTTTTAAATGCACAAATTGATAGCTATTATTGATTGATAGCAAATTGAACGCTCGTTGGGCAGTTGATTCCCACTTTTCCGACGTAATATGTGATGAGAAAAGTAAGAAAAACATTTTAACGAGTTTAATGTCAACATTTGATCTCTCTCTCTCTCTCTCTCTCTCTCTCTCTCTCTCTATATATATATATATATATATATATTTTTTTTTCCTCCTCGCAATTTAACGAGTTTAATCTCGTATTATGATGACTTTAATCATTTTCGTATTATGATGCCTTTAATCAGGTTTTGTTTTTTTTCTTTTTTATTGTGTGCCCCTAATCCAGTAAGAGTAAAATCTTTCCGTGCCACGGGCATGGGCGTAAATCCCGGGGGGGGGACGGAGGGGACATTTCATCCCCCATCCGAGGGTTGTCCCCCCATGCATTGTTTTATTTGTGACGACTTGGCATAATGTTAACGTAACATAAACGGCCACAATTAGCATATTGTTTAGCTGTGCATTTACTAAATGAGCACTGTGCTACGTCCGAACTGACCCCACTGTATTTTTTTGTATAATCAATATCTATTCTGTTCTAAGTTAAATTTTATTGTATGTTGATGGCTTGACTGTAAACAACATAACAAACAATGCAATAAATAGTTTTGAAGAAAAATCTGCTTTGTCATTGAACCCGAGAAAAACTTTGAAAATAACCATAATGGCGCAATCTCCATGCTACAATAATAATGATAGAAGCAAAGTTATTCACTGTGGGGACATATCTTTATAAGTACAATTTGACTGTATTATTTGTGTCCACTTCAAAAATTGCTCATGAGAAATTGTATATTTATTGTCCCCCCCTACTGTTAAATGAAATTTACGCCCATGGCCACGGGCATATGCCACTCCACATGTCACCGCTACGTGCGCATGGCACTCGACATGTCACCGCCGCACATTCTCACTCCCAAGTCGTCACATATTGACGATTGGTCAGGACCCCTTGACGTCGCTTTTTGACGCCCAGGGTCCTCCATTGTTTTTAGTTGTTTGTCTTAATTTAATGGTTTGCATGCATTTGTGAAAATAGAAATTATTTGACATAAATATATACGTTCATTGGAACACCTAACCCCACCCCTACCCTAAACCTACTGGCTTCTGGACAATATGAAACACGCAACAGGCAAATATAAGTACAGTCAGAGGTATTTATTGCAAAATCTGACCATAAACAAGCAGTATAAAAGCATTACAAACAAGTCCTGTTGTATTCCGAGTCTTCTGAAGCCTTACGATATCCTTATGCGAATAACAGAAGGTTTTAATCGCTGAAAATGATCCCGCTCCGTTAACGCGCTCACATCTCATTCAAGAAGATACACCCGAGCATTAGCATGACGCACTCGGTCACGAGACACATACGAGCCAATGGCATTTCACAACAGCATGACACAATCGGTCACGAGACACCCAAGAGCCAACAGCATTTCACAATCAAGGCTCGCTTCTTCTGACGGCATTTTTTGAATTCGTGCACAGACAGACTGCAGTAGAACACAGAACGGCGGACGGAGACGGCGATCGCGTCTATTCTTCTCACAAATCAATCGTTTTGCTTCGGAACCCTTGGAATATTAATACTTTTTGAATAAATTATGAATATAGTTGTAATTGCCTGTTATATCTTGTGTTTTGTTGACAAATGGTTAGGTTTAGGGGCAGAGGTTGGGTTAAGTGTGTAAATAGTGTAATATAAATTAAACTGTTTTGACTGTTCGCATTGAAAAAAAAAAAATCACACTAGCGTATATGCAATAATAGCAATATTATTACTCAATATATAATTTAGTAATGACGATAAAATTCCCCGTGCCTTTCGCGTCAGCACATTGACGCCAAGGGTTTCTTATGTTAAGTACTGGAGGACCCTGCACGTAGAAAACTGACGCTAAAGGGGTACCCTGACCGTCCAGAAGTGACGCCAAAGGGGTCCTGCCCAATCGTCAATATGTGACGAGTTAGGAGTGAGAACGTGTTGCCGCCACCGCTCCATGACTTGATATACAGTACTCTGCAAAAGTTTTAGGCCACTAGTATTTTCACCAGCTAAAACATGGTTTAAAGTATAGTTATTTCTATCTTTTGCTGTAGTGTGTCAGTAAAAAATATCGGTTTACATTTCCAAACATTCTGTTTGCCATTAATTGTAATAATCTAGTGAGATTTTTGTTTGCACAAGGAGTCTGACAACAGCCAGTGCTCTGCACAGAGATCTGATTTCATCTTTATCCAGTCTGTCTGGAGTGACATGAAGAAACAGAACAAACTGAAACAGAGTAAATCCAGAAGAACTGTGGCAACGTCTCCAAGATGTTTCAAGTAACCTGCAAAGCTACCTGAAAAACTCTGCACAAGTGCACATAGGGCAAAAGCTGCTTTAAACGCAAAGGATGGTCGCACCAAATGTTGATTTCATTTAGTTAATAGCAGGTAATTGATAAAGAAAATCTATTTATGACATTGTTTTTGACAGCATCCTCATTTTATGTGCCTAACTGCCTAAAAATTTTAACAGTACTGTAGCTTTGTAGGTGTAGATCTCTTAAAGCATCTTGGAGATGTTGCCACAGTTTTTCTGGATTTAGTCTGTCTCCATTTTTTTTCTGTTTCTTAAAACAGACTGAATTGAATGATTGAGAAATGTTGAATTGATGAATGTTTAGAAATGTAATCTGATATTTCCTACTGACACACTACAGCAAAAGACCGACTTTGACTTTAAACCATTTTTTAGCTGATGAAAATACTAGTGTGTGTGTGTGTATATATATAATATAGTCATGTGAAAAAGTTAGTCCTTGGCTGGTCTTAAAATTTCGTGTCATTATTTACTGAAAAAAATAAAGCCAAAATAGAAAAGCCATGTGTGACAAAGTTAGGACACCCTTACTGTTAACATTGGAATTAAGAGGGTAAATAACAGTCAAGCACTGATAATCAAATATTGATTAACTGATCATCAGCAAGTCTGAGTGTCTCTATAAAAGCATAAGCTTTGTCAGTTTGCTGGTCTGGAGCCTTCAGGTGTGTGTTAACACAATGCCAAGGAGGTAAGACATCAGCAATCATCTTAGAGAAGCAATTGTTGCTGCCATCAATCTGAGAAGAGTAATACGGCCATTTCCAAACAATCTGAAGTTTATTCACAAGTGGAAGACATTTAAAACAGACACCTCTCCTTCCAGGAGTGGACGTCCCAGAAAATTCACCCCAAGATCAGACCGTGTAAAGCTCAGAGAAATGGCAGACAACCCAAGAACTACACCTCAGACTCTACAGGCCTCAGTTAACATGTTAAATGATAAAGTTCATGACAATACCATTAGAAAAATATGGGACAAAAATGGCATGTTTGGAAGGCTTGGCAGAAGAAAGCATCTTGTATATATAAAAAAAAAACAATGCAGCACAGTTTAGGTCTGCAAAGTTGCATCTGAACAAAACACAAGTCTTCTAGAATAATGTCCTTTGAACAGACGAGACCGAAGTGGAGATGTTTGGCCATAATGCACAGCGCCAAGTTTGGTGAAAACCTAAAGAGCACATCAGCACAAACACCTCATACCAAAAGACAAGCATGCTGGAGGAGGGCTGATCATTTTGGGCTTGTTTTGTAGCCACAGGACCTGAGCACCTCACAGTCATTGAGTTATCCATGAACTCCTCTGTATATCAAAGGATTCTAGAGTCAAATACGAGGGCATCTGTCTGACATCTAAAGTTGGGCCAAAATTGGGTCATGCAACAGGACAATGATCCCAAACACACCAGCAAATCTACAACAGAATGGCTGAAAAGAAAAGAATCAAGGTTTTGCAATAGCCCAGTCCATGTCTAGAGCTCATCCTGACTCAAATGCTGTGGTGAGAGCTGTGCATAAACAAATGACCACAAACCTCAATAAACTAGAGCAACGTTGAAAAGAAGAGTGGTCCAAATTCCTCCAGAACAATGTGAGAGACTGATAAATTCACACAGAAAATTAATGCTTCAAGTTATTGCTGCTAAAAGTGGATCTACAGGGTGTCATAGGGACTCATAGGGTGTCCTAACTTTGTCACACATGGCCTTTCCCTGTTGGCTGTATTTTTCTTAAATAAATAATGACACAGTGTAATATGACATGTGATGATGTTTATCTGAGGATTTATTTTCCAAATTTTAAGACCTGCCAAGGACCAGATCATTTTTTATTATGTCCTGATACAGAAAACCATGGAATTCAATAGGGTGTCCTAACTTTTTCACATGACTGTATATATGTATGCATGCACACACCACACACATATGTGTGTGTATTTTTCCATTTTTTGATGTAGTTTCTAATGAATGATCTGTAGTGTGTATAGTATTGACTACTATGTGGTACAGGTGAAATGGTTTTGAAGTGATTGTTTGATTTTGCCAGAAGAGTCAGGGGTTCTGTGAATTTAGTTTGAACATTTGGATTTGTGTTTAAGGTTTTGAGAAAATGAGTGATGGTTTCAAAAAATCTGTGCTAGCATTTCAGAAAAACTGTAGTAGCAATTAAATTAATTATCCACAGCCAGAACAATTTCATTAGTTTAATTTCCTGACTTATATATGTGCAATTGTCTGTAATTATTTTATTGTTGTGTGTGTGTGGGTTTTTTTTTAACCTGTATGTCTGTAGCACTTTATACAGTGCAGACTGTTTCAAAGCAGTGTATTTTTTTCCCTCTTTTAGGTGGTATATTCACCAAACTTAGGTGTGATTTCTTTTGAGTGCATGTGTTTTTTGAGTGTGTGTATGTTTATGTATCTTATCAAAATAATTACTATATACAGTACATCATCTTACAGTATATCATATATATATATATATATATATATATTTTTTTTTTTTTTTTTCTTTACAAGATTGTATATCTATATATAAAATTGTAAAAAGAAAAATGTCAATCTATCTACAACAGCTGAAAAAAAAAAACCTTCTGGTGTGGTAACCTTGTAGATCTATACAAGAATATATTGAAATTACCAAAATACAGTGCAATGTAATCACAATCACAATTGCAATATAAAAAAATATATATATATTCTCTTCCATTCTTCTTTTGAACTTTCCAACTGATTTTGGTGGCCACAAACAATCTTTGTTCTGCCTCTGTCATTTCATGCACAAGAACATGGTCTATTACAGTCTAATTTCATCTGAAAAGGCTGTTCTTGGTTTTGCTCTTCCTTGTCCTCCTCTTCCTCCACCTCATATTCCCACTCTTCTGTACCTCTCAGACTGACAGATGCACCCTCGCCTTCTGTGCACTTTCAACTCCGTTATATTTAGTATATTTAAATATTCTGAAATTAGTGTGAATAATTTTGATTTACTGTGTGTTAACGATGACAGCCGTGTTGCAGCTGTGCTTAACTTTTGCTTTCTTGTGTTTAGGGTTTTGCATCACAAGTTCATCACAGAGCAAACTGTGTCTTAATAAGTGAGAATGTGTTTAGATCAGGGGTGCTCAGTCCTGTTCCTGGAGATCGACCTTCCTGCAGAGTTCAGCTCCAACCCTGATCAAACACACCTGAACCAGCTAATTAGGATCTGAAGGAGCGCTTGATCATTACAGACAGGTGCGTTTGTTCAGGGTTGGAACTAAACTCTGCAGGAAGGTCGATCTCCAGAAACAGGGTTGGGCACCCCTTAAATGTATCAAACTAATGTTATTAATAATCTGGGTCATATATTGATCAGGGCAACAACAGCAGCAGTTTCTATTCTTTTATCTTTTATTTACACTTACCCAGTTTCAACTCTTCATTGGCTGAACGCACACAGTTCTGGCCCCTGTAAACTTTACATCTGTAAATCCCTTCATCTTCATCTCTTAGTTTTTTCAGACGGAGGGAGAAGTTTCCATCTTCAATCTTCTTCTTTAAGAAATGAGCTCTTTTGTGATAATCCTTGTGTTGTTTGTCTGTTTGACTCTTGCCATCTTCATACAGATGAACCAGATTCTCTGCTCTTCTCCACTCCACCTTCAGATTGTTCTCTAACAAGCTTTTTTTGACCTGACAGGGCAATTCCACTGAACCTCCCAGAGGAATGACTTTGCCACTCATAAGGAGGTCTATGAAGGAATAGAAACATGTTTTAATGTGGAAAAACTGTTAATACAAAAGGAAAAAAAAAAATGTTAGTACAAAATTTAAAATACACCACACTTGCATAACAGCTAATTGATCATTCAGAATTTGCTATTAAATAATTATTTGAATAAAAATAATATATACTATATTAAATAAATTATTTATAGGTTATTTTAATTATTTAATTATTATTTGATTTAATATTCAAAATATAACTTTTTTCTTTAATTTTTCAGTTTTATAGTTTTAAGCATGAGATAATTCAATAGCAAACAATCCAAGATATGTTTCATATTGCTCTTAGAGGATCTGAATGAAAACCTTTCCAGTATCACACCAGAAAAAAAAAAACATGCGATACTGTATGAATGGTCAAAAAGTGTTTGCACTAATACATATTCAGATTTATAACAAGTTCAAAACCTGTACTGTACTATTGACTATTAAGATTCAAGTTTGATTTGTTTTTATCTGTTTACTTACTCAGAACCAGTTTTGTCTTGGCTGAAAACACACAATCGCTCTTGTTGTAAACTCTACATGTATACTGTCCTTCATCTTCAGCTGTCAGATTGTCCAGACGGAGCGAGAAGTTTCCTTGTTTAATTTGATCAGTAAAGAAATGAGCTCTTTCTTTATAATCCTGCTTTTGTTTCTCTGTTTGACACTGACCATCTTCATACAGATGAACTAAAATATCTGAGTTTTTTGTTGTTTTTCTCCATTCCACCTTCAGATCTTCAGTTAGTAAGTTTGGAAGAACATGACAGGGCAAAACCACTGAATCTCCCAGATGAACATTAGTGTTAGAATTTTGCACAATCAAACCTGAAATAGAAAAAAACATTTCATCTCTATTGTGAGGTAAATGTTGAGGCAAAATAGCCCCACTATCAATCTCTGTCTACTGTTTTAATCACAATACACACAGGTGCAAATGGAGCATTTGTTTTGTGACCAGATTAATGGGACACAGTCAGAAACACTAATGGTTTGTCTCTGTGTTTTTTTCTTACTCTGTTGTAGTATTGAATTGCATCACTATCCAAAATTCCAATGCTAGTCAAAACATTTTCTTTTCCTGCTAATTTGCATACTGTAAATTTGGGCTCCATGTAATGAAGCATAACCCAGACATGAAAACTATCTTACTATCTTACTGTCTTATCTCATATTGTTGTATTTGTCAAAATATGAATAACTAATGATAGACCAAACAAATCTAACTCATTAAACTCTATCTAACTTCACTCTGTCTAACTCGTATATCACTCTAACAAACTTTTGACTTCTTGACTTTTTCTATACTGTAAATATTTCTATACTGTGCATATAGGAAAATCAGCAGCAGCAGTTTTATTTACCGTCCTTACACACTACTATTACACACAAAATCTAGAACCGCACACCAAATCTGCAAAACCATACACTAATTCTCAGCCTTTGACTCAATTTCATTAAACACGTTTTGTAAAACACAATAAACAAAAAATATAATATGGTGAAAAATATAATATACAATATACATCTAAAAATATAATATGGTGTTTGCAAGATAAGACAAATGTTTGCTTTTGAGATGTGTTTGTGATATTTTGAATGCATTGCTTCATTTCGCAAGAGACGTGAGGAAATTCACATTTTGTAGCATTTTGCAATTCTCTGATTTGTGTGTAAAGTTTTGAAAAAATGAGACAATTTTGAAAATGTGTGTAAGCAGTTATTAAAAAAAAAAATAAAAAAATAAAAAATATATATATATTATTAGGTTCAAATTTATTTTCCATTGAATCACAACAAATCGTAATATCTCGTGTTTCATTTGTACCTTTAGTAGGAGATCTGCAGTAGATCAGACAGAAGAGCAGCAGTGCAGATCCAGATGCAGAAATACAGAGAATCAACACCATGATGTGTAAAACTGAGAAACCTGAAAAACACAGACAGTTATTGTTATTACTGGGCAAGTTCCTTGTAAATGTTCCTTGCAAAAATTTGTCCCCAAAGTTTGATAAAGTAGGAACACACAGCTAAAATATAGTCCATAGCTTTCTATTGTTTTATAGCTAATTAAAATACTATGATTAGTTTAAATAAATGTTAATTAATTCATTTTAAAAACAAATAAATCAAATAAATGATTTTACTGCACTATTTGATCTCTGTGTCTGATGTGAAATGACCAGAATGTTTGAGCTAACGCTGTAACTGATGAAAGTAAACGTCATTTTAACCCTTTCAGTCAAATATTGCACTGTAAACATCATTAACAGTTTACCCTGCATTCAAGATATATTTAATTATATGTTATCATCTGTGACCTTGGCCAGGTCTATACTGAGGGAGAAAATCATCTGATGGGCTTCTTGTTTGATTTTATGTTTATCCTTTTAAACACTGCTGGTGTTTTTTTTTTGTTTTTTTTTTACTATTTTTGATTTCTGTATTTTTTTAATCAACAAAGCAATTACAGGAAAACATACAAATGTGATCTTAATTTAACACATTATTAAATGCATTAATTATTTTCTCACTCAGAAACAATTTCCACTAAACCTAATTGAATAAGACTGTGATTTCCAACATTTCTACAGTAATACTGCACTGATATATAAATAAGATGAAAAAATGGAATACTATGAAAACAATCAGATCAACCACAGCTTATGCATTGTAACAGAACATTTACCCAAGTGTTCAGCTTTTACAGTTTTCATTCAATCACTAATTTCTCAATACTTGGGTCACTGTTTGTCTTCATGTCTTCATACAGTGATCACAACAGCAGATTGTGTGGCTAAACTGTGAATTATTTATCATTGTTTTGGCACAAAATACATCCAATAACCGCATCTTTCAAATTATTCTTTGCTCACTTAGACACAAACACCACCAAATAAGAAGATATTTTACAAAAGAAAACTCTGTATAATGCTGCCTGTTGTTAGTGTTTATTAGGTTTGTGTTTAGTAAGTGATGAAGTGCAAGCAAAATAATCTGTCAATAAGGTAAACAAAATAATCTTGTCTTCTGCTTGAAATTAGATTATTTTGTTTACCCCATTGACAGATTATTTTGCTTGTTCTAAGCAAAAACTCGCTTAAATTTGATGTCTTTTTTCTGAAAACAAGACAATCATTTTTGCTTGTCTAGAAAATCCTTGATTCTTGATTTAAGAATTTGTAGATATTTTGGACAAAACATCTAAGTAAGAAAAGCATTTTTTGCAGTGTAATCTCTCTGTAGCACAGGCCATAACCTCCAGCAGCTCCTCATATGCTGGACAGGCAGGCCAAGAGAGCTCAACAATCTCTTCGACTTCCTCCGCCATCTCCTGCTCTCCTGAGCTGACTGCTAAAAGCACTGTCTGCTGGATCGGATGATTGAATACTTGAATTTCATGCAAGTATTATGAAAATAAATAAATACATAAAATAAGGGATTACAATGTTCTTTGTGGATGACTCAAGATATAGATAGTATGTGCCTATTGAGTCTCTCATGAAGATCACTGTCCTGTGTGTGTATGTCTGTTGCTATCAACTGTGATCTGCTGCTGGGGAAGTCAGTTAATCTCAGAGGAACTGTCAACTTTGCGTTTTGTAACAACAACGATTAACTGAATTGCACTTCTGTATTATTATTTTTTTTTTTTATGACTCACCCAGTTGCTCCAGTTCTACAGTTGTATTGGCTGAAAGTCCTCCAGCAAACACCTCACACATGTAAACTCCTTTATCCTCAGTTCTGACACTCTTCAGTCTGAGAGAGAAGTTTCCTTTGGGGATTTCATCAGTGAAGAACTCAACTCTGTCTCTGTATCGCTCATTTGATGCCTCTGGTGAAGCCTCATTGTTTTGGTAGAGCAGAACCACAATATCTTCATCTTCATCTGTTTTCATCCACGAAACTTCCAAGTCTTCAAGTGTGATGTGAGAGTCTACAGAGCAGCTCAGAGTGACGTCTTCACCCACAGACGCAGATATGGAGCGACTCGATCCTGATACTCTCAAACGCTCTGAAAAAACAAACATTCAGTAATTAGTTTCTGTAAAATCATAGTGAAAATGCAGGAACTCATGTGTTCAATACTGACCAACATCATCAACTTTTATCTCAACCACAGTTTCTCCAGACTCCTGCTGAATGTAAACTTAATTATTTTAAGTTCACCTTGCAGTACTCAAGTACATTTCAAGTAGTGTAGCTAGCTACTTTTTCAGAAGGGTAGCTTGAATGTAGCTTAACTACTTTAATTTACAGGTAGATTGTAAAGTCTGGTAAAACTACAGTTTCAGAGTAGCTTCCCCAACACTGCCAGTTTTCAAGACTTTTTGGCCCATTACCTGACCTGCAGAGGGACACACTTGGCCCAGAGCTGAACTTGAGACATGTGGACAGGCAAAGGGGACATTTATAATCATAAAACATATTTTGTGTGTGTGGCTCAGAGAAGGCAGCACCCTTAATTTGAGTCTACACCCCTCTGTCATCTACTATCTCAAACAATGGGTCTCACTCATTAATAATTTTGTAGATTATTCATGTCATTTTAGCAGAGGAGGACTGGAAATGATCTGCCTCAGCCCCAAATGTATTGAAATCAAATTTACAAATACCTATGATTATCTGTCAAATTCAGTTCAGTTCAGTTCTGTTTTTTTTTTTTTTGTGGAGGGAATTAACAAGCAACAGAAATTATTTACTTTAATGTTAGGAAGGGGAAAAAAAGGTAAACACTGGGTGTTTCAGGTAACCAGGAAATATGACCTGATAAAAAGTGTCAAAGTACAAAGTACAACACAGACTGACACACCTCAACATGGCAATAAACATAGCTGATATGAGTCTTACCAAACAATGTTAATCAAATGTAAACAGTCTTGTATTTGAGCTGGGGAAGAATTTAAACACTGCCTTTCCTTTACTCTCTGCTCCAGCTCATCCACGAAAAAATATTCTTATATATTATTATTTAACAAGTTGCAAAATGAAACACATATTTGTGACTTTTTATTTTGTTAACTTTGTGCCCGTTTTTCACCAGCAGTAGATTAAACCGAAAAAAAAAAGGACAAGCCATCAGATATTATTAGAATGACAACCACAAATAATATAATAAATAAGCAGGTTCATGGTCAGTTATGATAAATTAATCACATTTTTAAGATCATGAGCAACATAAATTCAGTCAAATAGTGTCCATAACTTTAACTGACACTGCAAGTTTGCATAGATTTAAACGGGACATAATTGTTGCCTTGACTTCAGAATTAACTTAAAGAGAAAAAAACAATGTACATACCACCCGATATAACTGGAATTACAGTCATACAAATGAATATAAGCAGGTCCATGTTCAGTTGAGGTTACGATCATCTCTCTGGATGGTCAAAGTGAAAGTAATTTGGCGCAATGAAGGCGGTACAATTAAACCTGAGGGGCAGTCGTGTATGAAAAAAAAAGACAAATGTCTTTGAAACAAAAAATCATGTTGAACTGCACTAAATGAAACAAATAAAGCCAGTGCTTGCATTTTAATGCCTTGTATTTTCAGGGCTTGCATTTTTAGGGGCTGAAATTTAACATTGTTTATTTAAGCTGTGAATATTTCAATTCAAAATATTTCATACACATTTTCATAAATAAAAGTGTAACAATTTTTATTCACTTTCCAGAATTCACTTCCGTAATAAACAGTCCGTTTAAAAATACGATGTATAATATTCGACAGGCAAATTTCGGTCCAGTTTATTTCACTTTGCAAATTTGTTTCCATCCGGGACCCACAGGAATAGCAGTAGATCACCGATGCACGATCTCCAGCTGCTGTCAGTCGCTCACCAGCAGGTGGCGCTATCGGCTCTTGATGAAGACCAAAACAACCGGTAGCGCAAGTCAATCATTCACAAAAACTAATTTGCGGCAATGGAGCAGGGGCGGATCCACCGGGGTGGCATGGGGTGGCAACTGCCCCTCTAAGAAAAAGCTGTGCCACCCCAGAATTATCACAGAATAAAATATAAATGTAAGCAGTGTTTCATGTGCTACTTTTCAGCCGCAGCGATGACAGCGTAACGCAAAATAATGGCAAAAAACACATCTTTCAATAAACTGTGCACGATGGTTGCACGCGCGTGCAACGGCTTCACTAACAAATGACTCTTATGAACCGGACCTTTTTGAGTCAAAAACACAAAGCGCGGCCCAGTTTATTAAGACGTCTATTAGCCGTTCAAACACAGCCCTGACATCTAGGCTAAAACAGGCTGTCAGTGAAAATTTAGTAGACGACTAACAATAACCCAAGAACAGACTAGTCATTAAACAGACAGCTAATGAACGCCTACATCTAAAACACAACAAAATGACCATCCATCCAAACAAACTACATATACAGCTTTTATTAAGAAAAATAACATTGACAATACAACATTGTAAAAATGCAAAAGAATTAATGACAAAATAAAACATTATAAATACATTACACTCAAATATAAATATTATGATAAAAATATGGAATTTAACAACTTAAGATAATAAAAAAAATGTAAAAATGAAATATATATATATATATATATATATATATATATATATATAAATACCTTAAGATATTTAAAAGAAATAAATGATACAAATCAAGAGCACGTTATCACACTTAACATTAAAACATTGCAGATAAATGACAATGTAAAAAAAAAAAAAGAAAAAGATTAATACTTTTGTTGGTTTACTTATTTTAACAAATAAAACAACCAACAATGAACTCAAAGGAAATGATTCATTATTGTTGTTGTTTTTTTCTTGTATAAAATGCTTCCCAACTACATTCCTCAAGTACTGCTGGGAAGTTGGTCATCAGTGCACTAAATAAGAAAAAAATAGCAAAAGAAAAGCTTTTTTGACACATTTTTGTACTTTAATTTCACTAATTGTGACAGAGAGTCATTCTCTTTTACTTGGATGCACATTAAAAACAAAAATGAGGTATATATTGTATATCACCATTCAGTGTGTAAAAAAAGAGAGAAGCTCTCTGGTAAATGTTGCGTTGTACATAGCACTAATGACTGAGAACAGTGCAGTCCTTTCAAATGACTCCTTCTGCAATGGACCACCTCCTTAATGTTGAATTTGGACATGAGGGAATTTTTAAAACCCTAAAATATAATACAGATTGAGGGGGTTAACAATTGTGGACAAAGTTTGACATTTTAAAATGACCAGTAAAGGATTTATTGTTTACATTTCTGATTTGCGCCAACCATAATCAACCATAATGTTTGATTAATTTGACACATTTTGAAGACTTTAACTTTCCAGCATCCATCTGGCACTGTCTTTGAGGTTTCTTCTTTCAATTCTGCGCAACTTTGACACATGAATAACACATGCCAATGTCAGGCAGGTAGTATTATATATGTCAGTGTAAAAGTGTCCAAAATTGTCTGGTACAACTAATTTTTTAACAACACAGTGATGCTGCTGTAACTAAAATGTAGCTCAGTACACACATTAACCTTAAATATACAGGAATAATAAATTAACCCCTTGTTTTTATTACGTTATGTTTTCTGATTGTACCGGTTAGGTTTTAATGCTGCATTGCACATCTGAGCTATTTGCACTATTTTAATACCAGTGCAAACTTTTTATAACGGAAAATTTTATATTGCAATTTGAAATAATTAGTATTTTTGAGCTTTAGTGTCAATTTGTAAGTTTCAAACTAAATCTTATTGTACTTATAACAAAGATATTCTACTTAATTAGCTCATGCTTTCTCTGTATGTAACAAGTCATTGTTCAGTCATAAATTCAATATAATAGTTAAAATAAATGATTGACTTTGTCAAAGATGAGAGCTCTAGTGAGGAAATGTTGTTTTGGAGAGTGTTTTTTTGTTTGTTTGTCTGTTTTTTTACACCATTGCTGTCCGGATCTCCTCTTTTTCCAACAGCTTTTCCAGATGTAGAAACTCCAACTCAGTTTGTCCAATTCTTCTGAATGTGTTCACTGTATAAATTAATATAGATTAATCTTTGTCAGATGCTGTTTGTTCTGTTGTTTGCTCTTTCGCCTCTTCTTGTGCTGTTTTAAAATCGCGTGAGTGTGTAAACACATACAAATGATAAACTTTTTCACTCTATTATCTATTAAATGTTGCAATGAATCCTCTGATCACATGTATGCTGTCCAGTGGGGTCTAGTCCATAGGGATCACTATCATCTATGATCTGCTCCCTTCACTAAAATGTCATGATTCCTACACATGATAACAAATAAAGTATAGATAAACAATGAACAAATATACTTACAAGACCAAGCAGGAAAGTCCTTTATCGTTTGTTGTTTGCCCGTTGCTTTCCCACAGGTAAACTTAGTGTTCTCTTGTGTAAAAAAATTAAAAATTCAAAACGGCTGAATTATCGCGGGATCTTGCAGCAGTGATCTCTACTAACTTTCAAGTCTCGCCTTGCCAGTAGTCCAGTCTCAGTAGGGTGACAATTGTAATTGTAATTGTAATTGTATTTAATAATGCTACAAAATAATGAAATAAAATATAAAATAATGCTAATTTAAATGTTTCAAAAGTTTACTTGCATTTAATAATCAGCTGTGTGGGGAAAAATGACATGTAAACGATTTTAAGACTATTTTGTCCATGCTCATCACTGGTCTAATATTGGTCTGCAGCCGAGCCATTAAAATGAGACACTGATTGCCTCGATTTCGCCGGTTGGGCTAAAAGCAGACGACACATAGCCCATCCAACTCAGAGCTAAAACGTGTCTACATATACAGGTGCTGGTCATATAATTAGAATATCTTCAAAATGTTGATTTATTTCACTAATTCCATTTAAGAAGTGAAACTTGTATAATGCATACATTCATTCCACACAGACTGATATATTTTAAGTGTTTATTTCTTTTAATTTTGATGATTATAACTGACAACTAAAAAATCTGTATCCGTTGTTGTCCCACCCTTGCGGGTTGCAGACTCAGAACTGGTTGATCTGTTAGTGTCTTTCCCCTATGGGACTCAGACTCAGGAAGAAGGTGATCGGTTTCTGTCTCTTCCCTTCCAGGACTCAGACTCAGAACGTGTGTTTTCTCGACAGAGAAGCATGGCCACAAGTCTAGAGGACGCAGTGTCTCGTTCCCTTCTCAGGGAACCAGGGTTACATACGTAACATATCTCCTATAGCTTATTTTGGTCAGTCTGCTTAAAGTAGGCTATGAAATATGATTAATACATGTTTTATATAAAAGTATGTTTGAAATGTAACTTATACCACTTTTTTTTTTCTTTTTTTTTCTTCTTCTGTAAACCGTTATGATTATTAGTATTGTCAAAAACATCTCTTTAGTAGCTATTCTTGAAGGATAATAGGGAATATTTACGTGTAAAATGTTTACGATTACATTTTTCCACTGATGCTTGTGATTTAACATTTGCTGTGAAAAATCATTTCGATTTTTTTTTTAATTATTATTATTATTATTATTTTTAATTATTCAAAGGAATATGAATAAACTGCCAGAGAGTCCTGCTTCATAATCTGTGGCTTTATTGACCACATATGTACATCACGCAGCAGTAGGTAATCACAAACAATTTGTGAAGTCACACATATTGATGAATTTCAAAATAACAAAACTGGTATTGTTAACCAAGATAAACAATGAAATGGAAAAAAAATAGTGTTCAGCAGCATATAAAGCACTTCAGTCCTTGTATTTTGGGTTTGGGCACACAGTGAGTGTGACCATCTCACATAAGGACACATGACTCTCAATTGTCCGTGAGGTTACTTGACCTGTGGTTGTTTGAGCACATCAGGTATCTTTGGTATTGGATCATTCACTTTGGTTGGAGAATGGATTACCTGGTGACCATCATCATCATCATCATCATCATCACCAGAGGTTCTTTCACAAATACATGTCGTCTGTGGTATCTCTTATATTCCTTTCCTCCAGACAGGACAGTGTTGGTTCACTGCAGACTTCCTTCACAATTCCTTTGCTGTCATAACCATGAGGTGTTTGCATCCTCACTACTTCCCCTTTATGAGAGTGTGCTCAGTTATTTACATGTCTTGTCGTAACTGTTCTTTTTGACACAGTCTTTTCTTTGTCAGTCGTGCATGAATCTCTTTGGAGGTCAGAGGAGAAGGTTCCAGCAAAGAGCTGTGGAGTGGCAGGTTGGTGCGGGTTTGTCTGGACATTAGTCTCTGGAGACCCAAGCTTAAGATCTCGTAGAACACATCACAGATTCAGTGGATGAGATAGATGTCAGTGCCGTCTCGTCTTGACTTTTTCATGAGTTGTTTAGCTCCGCTAGGCTGTTGAATTGAGGGTAGACCAAGGCCATAGTGAAACGTGTTAACTCATTGTTTACAAATTGCCTCTCATTGTCTGTGATGAGGGTTTGAGGTGACCCATTAAAATCAATAGGACACATTTCTCAGCATTTAGGCCACTTTTTCAAAACACTTAACACGGTGAGCATAATGTGGGCTAAACTGTGAATCATTTATCATTGCTTTGGCACACAAAGCATTCACTGACAACATCTGTCAAATCACATGAATTCTTTTATCAGGTCGACACAAACTCCACCAAAAATTTGTTGTACTATACAAGCTAATTTGCACATTTACATGCTGTTAAAAAAAGACATTTGTAAAATTTCTACATGAATATAATATAGAAAGACATATTCTGAATGTAAAAAATCAAATACTATCAAAGTAGTTGCATGTAGCTGAACATCGTCACAAGTTTTACTGTTTTTCACTTCATTACCATCTGTACGAAAAGGGAAAACTTACAAATAATGTTGCACTGTAATGTAAACATGGACCATGTAACAAACAGCAGAGAGTATCATTCTTGTTTTGTAAAGACATTTCACAAAAGAAAACATTGTATAATGCTACCTGCTGTTTTTTAGGTTATTATGTTTTGAGTGATGAAGTGTGTTTGTTTGGTGAAAACCTTTGCTAGTGTTTTGTTAGAATGAGTTGATTTGAGACACTAATGAAGTGTTTAATTAGTTTTCATGAATCCATGTGAGATGTGATGCTGTCATCTAGTGGAGTGAAGTAGAAACTTTCACTTCTTTCATCATGCTGGAAATGGAAAATCAAGTGAAACACATTGCATTGTGGGATACAGTATTCCCATACATGATACTGCTCTTTTTGGTGAATATAGCAGGTCTTCAAGATGTTCTGTGCAAACAGCAAGTTTGCGTACTGTCCACATTACATATCCTACATACAGCAATAGTAAGAGTAATCAAAGTTTTATTGTCATTTTTCTTGTGCAGAGAGAAAAAAACAAAATGCAGTTTCCAAGCATTGAGTGTTTAAATAGTGACTGATAATATGGATGAATGGCTTCTGAATTAAACTGAATGCAAATAACATTATATACTGTATGTGTTATAATGTTTTATCTACACAACAGTGTCAATAATGGAGGATCTGAGCTGCTATATGAAGGTTTAGATGTTCAGTCTCAGTGATTCTGATGGGTGACACAGAACTGAACATTCACTGACATTGTGATCCTGAACTGTGATCACAGTGAGCTTGAGACTCAAACAATAATCCTCAGATGTTAAAGTTGTAACACTGATTTTTCTCTCTGTTGGTCATGAAGGGGTCTTGGTTTCATTTGTACTGCTGAAGCTGGTTTACAGCTAGAGTTAGCTATAACAGCAAATCACTATTACATGAATATAAAGAACAAGTGCAATGACAGTGAATATATTTACAGATATTTACAAAACTAAGCAAACATGCATTAAATAACGGCCTCAATAACAAATGAAGAATGAGACTGAACTCTTCTCTTAAATCAGTCAGAAGCTTCTCAAGAGTGTTTTTTTATGATTGTGTAACCACTGAATCCGGCTGAGTTTCCTCTGCCGCGTCGCTCCTGCTGTTCACCTGGTTTTGCTTGTTCAGTAGAGGATTCATCTCATATGACTCTGCTGTGGCTGGAGTTTCATCAGAAGCTGCTGCTGCTGCATTCTGGGTTCACAATAAGACATATTTTATCATGCACTGTAACAAATTGCTGTATTTTTTACAGCAAAATTATACAGAAACTTACCGTTTTGCCGTTTTACAACTTATTGCTGTAATTTGCAATGCATTATGGGTTGTACAGGGTTTTACAAGTGTTAACTGTATATTTCACTGTTAGCTGTAATTAATTTACAGGTAAGAGGTGCTTTCACTGTATCTTAAATATTGTTACAAGAATTTACTGTGCTGTGGCATTATGGTATTGCGCGGGCTGATATGGTTTGAAATCTGGTGGACTGAAGCACAGCGACAACAGCTGAAGATAAACGGCAATCATTTTTTTGGTAAGTTCAATTAAATTTACTTCCATATGTATTAATTATTTCTTTTAATGTTAAGTAATTCATATATATAACGTTATATAAGGTTTATCAGGACATTTATCTTGGAGGGATGTAACGTAAAAGTTCTTGATTACAGTGATATTCCCCCTAAACGTTATGTTTAGCTATTTTGTACAGGGATGTGTAGTTAACTTTATTTATCTGTTGCTTCAGGCAAGGAGGAGAAATGCGTTGCGCGCCATTTCAGAAAGCAGCCTAAGCTAAAAGGTAAATCGTTATCGTCATGTTAATGTTGATATATGCTGCAGTTTGTTAGCTTTATTTGCCTTTGCTTTCTAGAGAGTATTTGTAGTTTGGCAGGCACAGCATTGCTATCAAAGTGCGTGTGAGACAAAACGTGAATATTAACATCATTGGATGAGTTTCTCTGAAACGTTAAGTATATTTTGTAAAGGAATGTGTCGTTAACTTATTTTTTTAATTATTATTATTTATTTATTTTTTATTTTTTGTCAGGCAAGCCGAAACATCACGGAGCTAAAAGGTACACAGTAAGTTACACAGTATTGTTTATGTATTCATTCATATTATCACAGAAATATTTGGATCAAAGTTAATATTTAAGATATAAACAGTGATATCTATGCTAGCGATCAAAATAGATCTTTTGAAAGTGTCCTGACGCTTCAAATAACGCTTGTGTCGATTTTATTGTTTCGCCACTAGGTGGGGTTAAGTGTCTGCTAAAAAATGTATTTGTGATTGAATCGAGATTCATTCAAAACCGCTGATTCATCCAGTAATGAAACAAGTGAAGTATTCAGGAGTGAGACATTAAATCATTCATTCAAACCACTTTTTGATAATTTACTATTAACAAATGGGGCAAAATATATTATAAATACATATTAATTAAAATGTTCAATAATTCAAATTAAGTTATTCTGAATTCAGTTATTCTGAAAATTGTGGCTGCATTGCCCAAATCTGTTTTTTTTTTTTTCTTTTTTGGATGAATTATTCCTTTGTAATGCATTACTGTAGTTCAGCAAATGCTTTTGAACTATTGAACTAGTTTTATTAAATTCTGCACATGCTTATGTTTGTCTGACTGATGTTTGTGCAGATGTTTTGTTTGAATCAACCCACACACCGGCACCAAGACAGGCACATCAAAGGTTGGAGCAAAAAAAAGTGGCAAGGTACAAAAAATGTTAAAGAATGTTAAATGTTTAAAAAAAAAAGGCTAAATGTTTGTTAGAGTATTCTAGGTTTAATGAATCAGCACAGTCAGTAGCATTTGTGACAGTGTTAAACATTTATTTTTTAAGCAGAAATACTGTATGACTTGCTGTGAGTTTTAACTGAAGTCAGATTCGTTTTGATACCAAAATGCCATTCTGTTGTTTGAGCTTAAAGGGATTGCCATCATTTACTCACCTTCGGTTGTTCCAAAATTCTGAGTTTCTTTCTTGTTTTAAGATATTTGAAAATGTTGGTAATCAGACAGTTGACAGTAGCCATTGACTTCCATATTTTTGCCCTATTATGGAAGTCAATGGCTACCATTACTTGTCTGGTTATAAACTTCATTAAAATATAATCTTTTGTATTCAACACAAGAAAGAAACTTATAATTTCGGAATAACTTAAGGGAGAGTAAATAATGACCATTTTTATTTTTAGGCAAACAGTCCCTTTAACTTTTATTTAACTACTGCTTTATGCTTTAATCTTGAGTTGTTTGTAGTTGTTTTGTAACAGCTGATTTTTGATAAGTTTTTCTGTAGTTGCAAAAGTAAAATTATGTTACCAGTGACAGTGCTGAACTGTTGTCAGCTTTAATAAAGTTTTCTTACAACAGCTTTGAATTTGAGTGATTATTTTTTTAAATTTTTGTTTTAATGCATTCACATCGGTACAAGAGCACAGTACAGTTCATGGTTAAAATAGTTATTTACAGGAATTTCATAGTAAAAATGTTACAGCTACATCTTGGCTTTTGTTGAATTAACAGGATTTTATTGGCAACTTTTGTTGCCAGGTAAGTACTGTAATTTAGCGTAATTACAAAAAAAACCTGTAATGCATTTTTACAAGTTTAATTTTATAATCCTGTAAAAAAAAAACAAAAAAATACTGTATATGGTAAACATCAATTTATTGTAAATTGCTTAGCAGTATTATACTGTAATTCATTTTACAGCAATTAGCGGCTATTTTACAGGATTTTATTGGCAACTTTTTTGCCAGTAAATTATTGTAAATTCTACAGTATGTTCTTTACAGTGTGTGTTTTCAACAGCAGTGTTTCTCAGAGCTGCTCCTGGAGTCTCCTCATATAAAACACTCAACAGTTTACAGTACAGCACTGCTGGAAGTGTTTGTGCCAGAGCAGATGATCAGGACGTGCTGGTACAGATATTAAACAGTTGGGATGTAATGATTTATCAATATAGTAACATCAGGATAGGAAAAGGTCTTGCGAGCAAAAAGTGTAGCTTTTTAAATAATCTAACATAAAAGGTGTTTAAAGTTGTGTTTTGGTCCATTATGGTTTGGCACAGTATCTGTCGAATGAACTAAAACCAAAAGCACAATATGGCTTCATCTCTTCATCAAGTGTTTTTTGAAGCAGAACTTTGTTCAGGTGATCAGCTCGTGATCTGCTGTTTTCTGCGCCTCACAACGGCTCTGTTCATTGTAAATTAGTGCAGTGGACTGGATTATTGCTTTATATTTGCGGCAGATGATTACAGCGTTTCACTAGATTTGTAGTGAGACACATTTTTGAAAGACTGTTTTCACTGAAGCTGGAGTTTTCCTTCAAAATAAAAGCTAAAAAGTGCAGGATGAATTGTTGACAGCGAGTGGTTTAAATGTGTAACGTTACTGTAGTCCAAAATCTAAATATCCCTTTGAAGTGTAGAAATTAGGAAAAAATGATTGTAATTTCCCTGCTGTAGTGTAAAGCAAAAATAATATCCCTTTGAAATTGTAATTTTAATTTATTTTACAGTGCAATTAATTTACAATATATGGTTATTACAGTCATAGGAATAACAATTATATAAAATAATAATTATTATTATTATTATTATTATTATTATTATTATTATTATTATTTACTAATTTGTTTGGCTTTTAAAACAGCAGTGTGAATGTAATTTAGACTGAGACTGTATATCACAAATAAAAAGAGGGTTGAGTCTCCTTTAATGTTCAGGTTTTTTTTTGTCTTAAATTTTCTTAGGATCATGGGTGTGCATTAGATAGAAGAATTTAACATCAAAATGTACAACATTTTATTTGTTTATCGTATCATGGACTTAATATCACAAAGTTGTCATGTCATGAGATGTTGATATCATTACATCCCAATTATACAGCAATTACAGATTCACTGATCAATTGTCCTGAACTGGTTTGTGTCAGGTAAAGGAAACACACAAAATCTGCAGGACTGAGAAACACTGATCTACAAACATCTCTAACAGTATTTACAGATTAGAGTAATTGACACTATCCTGAGATTCCTGATTCTGTGATCCAGCGGCTCTAGTTTGACGAGACTTCATTGCCTTCTGTGTTCAGAAAACACAGTTCATTTACACACATCTTCACTAAATGTGTTTCTGCTTTTCAGACACTTGTTTAAAGGTGCAGTCAGTAAATAATAGCACATTTGACAAATCCAATGTAAATGATGTAGAGCCACATCAGCGGTCAGGAAATGTAATTGAGTAAAATTACAAGAACTGTATTTCAGTAAAACTCAAATGAAGCACAAATTCCCCCAAAACAATACTTGAATAATAAAGTGTAATTAATTTACACATCTCTCTCTTTATTAGTGTAGACTTTGGTTGGTGGAATCGGTTCATCACAGGTGACAAATCAGAAACATTTAGATTCATCCAAACTGTGTCTGTACTAAATACTTCAGTCACACAACAGAGAAACACAAATGAACCAAGTGCACCTTTAACACACTGCAGGTGAATGATTCAAATCTAGTTTCTGATACGAACCTGACATGACTGCAGACGTGGTTTGATCCCTGAGGAGAAAAAGAGATTTAGGATTACCATAGTGGAAAATACATATACTAAAATGTATCTGAAATACATGTCATGATTAGTACACTACACATATATTTACATATTTATGCAGGTAATAAAAATACCCTGTGGTATTTAGTATATCAAACATAAACAAGTTTTCTAAATTGGAACAGATAATTTTGTACTTAATGAACATTTATTGTGCAGATAGAGATGAAGTCCAACTAAAAATACACTGAAGTATATTTGATTGTGCTGAAGTGAAACTATTGCAAGTAAACTTCAGCTACACTTTAAATATCTTGCATTTAAAGACTATATTATTTAAAGATCATACAATCCTAGTGATATTAAAACATATTTTAGGCCTAATATTAACAAATGTGCATTGTGCAATAAAGAAATACTCCAAATAAAGTTGAATTATCATTTTTATATCAGTAAGTCTTGAGCGATATGCCTTTGATAGATTTGAACTATACTGAGTATGAAATAAATGTATTTTAAATCTATTACTTTTTAGGTATTTAGGTGCAGATCAGACTGTATAATAGACGAGTCCTGGTTTTAATAAATAAACATGAAAATAAACCTTCAAATATGCAATTTAGATACGTGAATGAATTTACTGATGACTGAACAAACAGCATCTGAATCACAATCATTATAAAAACAGTAGAAATATCTCTAGGAAATGATAGTAAATAAACAGTAGTAAAACTGATCATTTATTTCCTGATAAATGGCACATCATAACAATCATATTTTTAAATGATAATGAGAATCCCTTAAACACATTTGGGAGACACTTTAAGTGAATATGATGAGTGTTGAGGTTTTACTCACAGGGTTCAAACACCATTAAAATCATTGGAAATAAAGTGAAGATGAATTCAGAGGAGAAGACGACGATCCTCATGTCTCCCATCACACCTTCACCATTAACTGAGGATGAAAATCAACAACAACAGACACTCATAATCACTCAGATTCACTCAGATTCACTTATATTCACTCAGATTCATCACACAACAGCATGAAACACTGATGTGTTTTATCTGTGAATGGAAATGAGAATAATCTGATCAGAGTAACTTTGAGATGAAGCTGATTTATGCCTCACATTCAGATTTTACCAATCACTCAGTTCAGATTCAGATGCTGTATTAGTTTATAATATTTATATTCGGATATATGACTGTACTTGTATACTGAAGTGTGTGATGTTGAAGTGTTGATTCACCTGTTTTGAGGATCAGTTCAGTCATCAGAGCAACAGAGTTCAGTAAAACAACACCAACTGATCCAAACACATACACAGGAACAAGACGGGGAAGAGCTGAAACATCAAATCATACAGTTTAATATCATCAGCATTAGATCAAATAAAACCACATTAAACAGCACTACAGAGAAAAACACAACAAATGAATGCATTTGATTTCTTTATAAGTTTGAGTCTTGGTGTGTTTGGAGTTTGATTCAGAAAAGATCTGCTTCATGAAAATAATAAGACATAAAAATAATATTCTGTAGAATAATAAGGCTTTTCATTATTCATTCATTCATTCATTGAAGTTGAATGTTGAAAAAAAAAAAAGATGACAGCAACACAATATTCATACACAAACACACAAATACTCTCATATTTCTCTCTCTTTCACACACACGTTTGATCTCAGCTGAGGAAACATTAGAGTGAAGTATTATCTTGAGACACAAACACACACACACACGAGGAGCAGGATTTCATGAAAATCACTGTTACAACAACTGAATTAAAGGATGGTGAATGCTGAGAATCTTCAAGAAGCAGCTAAAAACACATCTCTCTATTTGACTCTACACATGGACACTATGATTTTCTTCTTTTATGTATGTATGTATTTATTCATTAGTTCATTAAGTAAAATAAAATCTATAAGGCCCTTAACGGTTTAGCTCCTGCGTACCTAACTAGTCTTCTACCACGCTACAATCCATCACGCTCCCTAAGGTCACAAAACTCTGGACTGTTGGTAGTTCCTAGGATAGCAAAGTCCACTAAAGGAGGTAGAGCTTTTTCACATTTGGCTCCCAAACTCTGGAACAGTCTTCCTGATAACATTTGGGGTTCGGACACACTCTCTCTGTTTAAATCTAGATTAAAGACACATCTTTTTAGCCAAGCATTCAAATAATGCATCTCATAAACTTTTCCTGCAGTTATATCTGATCAAATGTTCATTATTAATCTTTTAGCTCTGGTTGAACAAATCTTTCTTTTCTTAGTTTGAACAGCAGCTACGCTAATTATGTTCCTATTTGTTCTCTGTTTCTGTCATGGGATTGACATCCTGTGGTAATTAGGAATTCACAAGCTCCAGTGTGGATCCAGAACACTTAAGAAGAGATGATGCCAACCCCTCAGAGGACTTCAGATGATGCCAACCCTGAAAACATACAGCACTACCGAATTCTGCTACTAATTTATAGTGTTCTCTGTCTGTTTAATTACATCATTAATTGATCTTTACCACGTATCGTGAAAAGTGCTATACAAATAAATTTGCCCATCTAACAAATGACGTCTGTATTTTATTTTTGTATGATTTTCAACTTTTATTTTTATTCATAAAATTAAAAAAAAAAACTATTGTTCATCTAACAAATGCAGTCTGTATTTTATTTTTGTATGATTTTATAGTTTTATTTTTATTTATTTATTAAAAAACACTTGTTTCTCTAACAAACGCAGTCTGTATTTTATTTTTGTATGATTTTATAGTTTTATAAAATAAAAAAAAATAAAAAACAATTGTTCATTAACAAATGCAGTCTGTATTTTATTTTTGTATGATTTAATAGTTTTATTTTTTATTTATTTATTAAAAACACTTGTTTGTGTAACAAATGCAGTCTGTATTTTATTTTTGTATGATTTTTCAGGTTTTCTTTTTATTTATTTATTAAAAACACTTGTTCCTCTAACAAATGCAGTCTATATTTTATTTTTGTATGATTTTCTATAGTTTTATTTTTATTTATTTATTAAAAACACTTGTTCCTCTAACAAATGCAGTCTATATTTTATTTTTGTATGATTTTCTATAGTTTTATTTTTATTTATTTATTAAAAACACTTGTTTCTGTAACAAATGCAGTCTATATTTTATTTTTGTATGATTTTCTATAGTTTTATTTTTATTTATTTATTTAAAAATGCTTGTTCATCTAACAAATGCAGTCTGTATTTTATTTTTGTATGATTTAATGGTTCATTTTATTTATATAAAAAAGCAGCTTGTTCATCTAACAAATGGCGTCTGTATTTTTATTTTTGTATGATTTTCTACTTTTATTTTATTTATAAAATAAAAAAACACTTGTTCATCTAACAAATGCAGTCTGTATTTTATTTTTGTATGATTTAATAGTTTCATTTTTATTTATATAAAAAAAAACGCTTGTTCATCTAACAAATGACGTCTGTATTTTATTTTTGTTTGATTTTCTACTTTTATTTTTATTTATAAAATAAAAAAACACTTGTTTCTCTAACAAATGCAGTCTGTATTTTATTTTTGTATGATTTAATAGTTTTATTTTTATTTATTTATTTAAAAAAATGCTTGTTCATCTAACAAATGCAGTCTGTATTTTATTTTAATATGATTTAATAGTTTTATTTTTATTTATTTATTAAAAAAATGCTTGTTCATCTAACAAATGCAGTCTGTATTTTATTTTTGTACGAGTTTATAGTTTTATTTTTATTTATTTATTTAAAAAATGCTTGTTCATCTAACAAATGCAGTCTGTATTTTATTTTTGTATGATTTTCTACTTTTATTTTTATTTATAAAATAATAAAAAAAAAAAAAACGTCTCAGGTTACGTATGTAACCCTGGTTCCCTGAGAAGGGAACTCGAACTGCATCCTCTAGGGGTTGCTATGGGGAACGCCATCTCCGTGACCCGTGTCTGAAGCCTATATACAAAAATGACAACAGTGTTGGCTGGCGACAGCCTATGATGTCACTTCCAGCGCGTCTCGTTGCCGCTGGTTCATCACTACTGTTGCGACCACAGTATAAAAGGCCACCGGTAGAACACAACATCCACTTCTTCATCTGAAGCTAACGTCCGAAGCATCATGAGGAGACTAGAGGACGCAGTGTCTCGTTCCGTTCTCAGGGAACCAGGGTTACATACGTAACCTGAGACGTTCCCTTTTGAGGAACTGGAACTGCGTCCTCTAGGGGTCACTATGGGGAACGGTTATACTCACGCTGCCATGCTGAGGGAAGTGCATGTCATATAGAGGCGAGCACTAAGTACCAACTGCCTTAAGCTTTAAGGGAGTTGCCCCTGGGACGTAGTGACGGCTGTCAGTGACATTATCCCCTTCGGCCAAAATGCCTGGGCTGCATACCCCAACTTACCTGCAAGGGTCAGAGCACTGGACCCGGGGTAGAGCCTCAAGCTTGGAAACCGAGGTATTCCTTTAAGGGGATATGGCCAAGTACCTAGGGTTACCTAGGTTGGCATGTCACCCATGAGCTACCGCAGCTCTGCAAGGTTCCCTCAGGAGCCGTATTACAGAACGCAAGTGGTAACTCCCTGCTCAACTCTGTTGAGCGCGCTGGAACTAGAGCACGTGATACCGTTTCTTTAGCCTGGCAGATGGTCTGGAGAGGGACCCAAGGTGACCGGGGTTTTAACCATCTTGAGAAAGGGTACGGGCAATAGTGCGTGAATCCCTTACCATAAAGGATTTTAGAATGGACGCAGAACTCCGGTGCATTCCATACCACAGTGTGGATTTTAGAAAAGTGCCCCAGGGTTCATGTGTGCACTTACCATATACATGGATTTAAGAATGGGCCTAGACCGTATCCAATGCTCCTCAGAGCACTGAGACGGGTTCCCGCAGAAACACCTTCTACTCATACGATGGTGAAAAAAACAACGTGGTCAAGCTCACTCCTCAGAGGGGCGACTCACTATATCACCAAGATGGTATGAGGATAGGTCTGTAGGATGATTGGGTGGATACCCTGGAACAGGAAGCCCCTCAGGGCAGGACGCAGACAGAGTGCCTCGGGTAGGTGGCCTCTTAAGGCATACATGTCTAGTCAGGGGGACCAGGAACCTCCTGCGAAGAAAATAATTCTGAAGAGCTTTCCTGGAGGTAGGGCCGTAACCCTAATTATAGTGCTGTAGTGAGGACCTGAAAGCCAAAAGTGGCCAAGATGTCTCCATCGAAGGCAGATCCAAGGACAAGCAGGCCACAACCATAGTCAGAAGACCAGAGGGGGGGTGCTCGAAGAGGACCTACCAAACAGACAGAAAAACACAAGAGACAGCTCCGAAAAATACAGCAAAAGGAGACTAGACACATAATAAGATCGACTCACCCATCCGTGGTTCCTTTGCATGACTCCAGTTAGCCCAGGCAGACCCCCTTGAGAAGCTGCCCACACGACCATAGTGGGCCATCTACTTACAACCCTAACAGGGGAGATAGCACCATCTAGGCAGGGGCTCCCTCAAGAGCTGAACGCACCGCTCTTCACCACACCCACGCACAGCCTGCGAGCCCCGTGTAAGCGGGTAAGAGAGCATGCCTGTTTCTAGCAACAAGCAATAAATGCAACAATCTTATTTAGCTCCCTCGAGAGCTGATTTTGCTTACTCCTCACTTTACATGTACAGCCCCAAAAACGTATGAAAGGTGCCGGTATCAGAGCGTGCTTGATTCTCGCAAGAGACAGGCAAAGAATAAAATGAGTGCAATAAACTCCCTCGGGAGCAAAAAACGCTTGCTCTACCATGCATCGTCACATGCGAGCCGTCATTAAAAACCTCTGGTGAGAAACATGCACTCAATTCGAACTTGGTTACAGACAAAAGGTCAGTGAAGACGAAGAAGCGAATGTTGTGTTCTACTGGTGGCCTTTTATACTGTGGTCGCACCGGTAGTGACGCACCAGAAGTGACGAGTTGCGCTGGAAGTGACGTCATAGGCTGTCGCCGGCCAACACTGTTGTCATTTTTGTATATAGGCTTCAGACACGGGTCACGGAGATGGCGTTCCCCATAGTGATCCCTAGAGGACGCAGTTCGAGTTCCTCGAAAGGGAACACTTGTTTCTCTAACAAATGCAGTCTGTATTTTATTTTTGTATGGTTTTCTACTTTTATTTTTATTTATAAAATAAATTAAAAAAAAACACTTGTTCATCTAACAAATGACATCTGTATTTTATTTTTGTATTATTTTATAGTTTTATTTTTATTTATTTAAAAAAAAAAAACACTTGTTCCTCTAAAAATGCAGTCTGTATTTTATTTTGTATGATTTTCTACTTTGTATTTATAAAATAAAAAAAACACTTGTTCCTCTAAAAATGCAGTCTGTATTTTATTTTGTATGATTTTCTACTTTTATTTGTATTTATAAAATAAAAAACACTTGTTCCTCTAAAAATGCAGTCTGTATTTTATTTTGTATGATTTAATTGTTTTATTTTTATTTATTTAAAAAAAAAAACTTGTTCCTCTAACAAATGACGTCTGAATTTTATTTTTGTATGATTTTATAGTTTTTTATTTATAAAAAAAAACACTTGTTTCTCTAACAAATGCAGTCTGTATTTTATTTTTGTTTGATTTTATAGTTTTATTTTTATTTATTTAAAAAAAAACACTTGTTCCTCTAACAAATGCAGTCTGTATTTTATTTTTGTATGATTTAATAGTTTTATTTTTATTTATTTATTTTATTTATTTATTTTTATTTATTTACTTTTCTTTTTTGTTGATTTGATTGCTTCTATTGTCATTATTTGTTAGTCGATTTGGATAAAAGTATGTGTTAAATGACTAAATGTTAAATGTAAATGAAGTACTAAATCTGTTCTGTATGTTTATAATACTCTGAGATGAAGTGATGAGTGAGTTATTGATTAATCAAAGTTCATTACAAGCAGGTTTTCCACAAACTGATGAGGAAAATACTCATATATAGGGGATTCACAGCGTTATTCACACAAACACAGCACTAACATAACGTAATTAACATTAAACACAATAGATGTAACAGAAAGTCCTAATGCACATATCTTAAAATAAAAAAAAAAAAAAAGGTTATGTTTTTTCACTGTTTATAGTAAGGGAATATACAGTTTACCAGTTAACAGGTTTTTACTGTATTTTTACAGTGTTTAACTGTTAAAATTCTGATAATATTTTCCAGTGTAGAGTCTGGATCTCAGTTCAGTGTGAAGATAATAAACTAGAGCTAATAGAGTAAATCATCACAGTGTGAAGATGATCAGATCAGATGATTCATACTCTACCAAATGACTGAAATGAGCGTGTAAAGTTGAGCACTGCCCAGAGTAACTGGAGAAACGCAATCATACAGGCCCATCCAACACGATCTGAACAACAACAAACACATCATCATCATCATCATCATCATCATCACCATCATCTTACAAGTGTTCATTAACTGACAAATAAACATTTAACTTTTTTAGCATTAATGTAAATTATACTAGAAAGATGTTTCAGCTTCTGATATATATAATTTTGATATTTTCATACCCTTTTCATTTTCCAGAGCGATGATGTAGAAAAAGACCATGACAGCATTGACCAGTATCATGAGAGTTAAATACACTGATCTCCTGACCGCAGGTGAACCTGAAAAACACGTTTCATGAACACTGCAGATCTGTGTTTGACACTGACTCAATACAAAACAAACAAACCAACTCTGTAAAATCAAGACCATTAAACATATAAACATGTCACAAATGCTCAAAACAACTGAACACAGATTATTATTTCTGAAATCACTGCAATTATTTTTCATTTAATCGTCCACTCAACATCTGTGAAGATGAGAAATTCATAATTGACTAATACAGAGCATTCATGAATTATCTATTGATTGATTATTAGTTATTAGTGTTTGTATCAGGGATCAGATCATAATTCATCAAACACTTACAGCCCATCTGTTGACCACATACTATGTCCCAATCGTATCTGGTGAATGTGAGAAACACTGGTAAAACTGCAACAATGAAGAATCCTGCAAACAGAAGAGTGATTATTATGTTAATGATTATATTAATGCAGATATTAAGAGTCACTGACAGACACAGCAACACATTCACATTCGATTAGATCTATAAATCACTCTATAAATGATGTACTTTATTATATCCATCACTCATCATATTTACAATGTGTAAGACTCACTTCTGCCTGTAAGTTGAAAATGTTTTTAATTTCAGTGTTTTAAATCATGAGGGTGATTATATTGTAGCCCACTGAACTGAAGGAGGATCAGGAGCACAACAAAAGAATATGTATGAACAATATCATTAGATATATTACAGGGGCGTCGCTAGGGCTGAAAAGCTTTCGAGCCCCGAAAGTTTTTACTCCAGCCCCGAATGTTTTTTGTATGGCCCTATGATTTCCATGGAATTTGTCAAAGTTTGAATGAATGAATCAAAAGTTGGTCAGTAAACTTAAATCAAGTCGCGATATGGACTAGTATCTGTAAATATTATCCCGCAAAAGACTATTTAAATATGAATCCTGCATGTTCTGCGTGTCTTTTTATGAATGAACGGCGCGGATTTCGTTTGCCCGCAGTGATTTCAGCGTCTGCCGTTTCACTAAATGAGGACATAAATACATGAACAACATCTCCAGAACTGCTCTGAGAGTCACTTCATGAGCACTTGACTGTTTCATTTGAGTAAAACAAGCGTCAAATATATACATAGAATTTACAGGTATTCATGGCAACCCATTAAAGTAAGAGTTCGGTTTAACTTTATTAATCATTCAGTATAATGCACGTGCCTACTACTACTACTAGTAATTAATAAAAATTTATACAACAATTTCACACAATAGTTCTTCCATGTTTTACATTTTAATAGTAAATCCTCTTTATTTACCAAAAATAAAATATAATTTTCATTAAAAATAATTTTCATTTCATTAATTTATCAATTAAATCAATATTTTATACCTTCATCTGATAACCAGAAAAATACACAACACAGAATTCCATAAGGCTGTTGTAAAAATAAATAAAAGCTGTTTTTATGCATTTCAATTTAACCATTGAAACAAAGACCAGAAAAATGAAAACAGAAAACAGAATTTGAAAAAAATTAAATAAAATGGAATTTGGGGGGGAAAAAAAATAGGGCCCTCTTTTTGCATGCAACTATATATTTGTTACAGTTATAAATACATTTTCAAATGTATTATTTTATTTGTCTAACATATTTTTGTAATGTTATAATTTTGTTATAATACTTTGATACGTTTGTTATTTGCAGTGATTACTATTTACTATTGTTCATAGTGGGACAAGGTCTTTAACCCCCGGTTTAATGCCCCTGGACACAACTAGAAGGATCCAGGTTCAACCACTTGTGTCTAACAATATCTTATGTGAGCATGATGTGAGCTCCCACCCAACACCACTAGCCCCTGATGTTTTGGCACCAGCCCCGGATGTTTTAAAGTCCTAGAAACGCCCCTGATATATTATTATTAATATCCCATGTGCAGGAGATATCAGCACAGCTGTATGAGGACACAGATATCAAGTCACATCACACTCCAGGGGTGTATTCCAGTAAGCAGGATTAACTTACCATCTGCTAAACCCTGAACTCTTGGTTGATTAACGCAAACCTTGCTTACTCGAGGTATGCTGGTCCAAAAACACACTGATTTAAACTCTGAGTTTGTTCATGGTTAACACTCAAGGCATTCTCAACAGAATGACGAGTCACTATGGAAACAGACACGAAGATAAATCTTGCCTTACTGCTTGTTTTTTCTTCTTCTGTTCAAAGGTCATTTACATACTTTGTGCAAATCACCACCTGATTGGTGCTTGTGCAATCATTTTTTTTTTTTCAATTTAATGTTTAATCCTTGAGAATAAGATATGTATATTTATTATAGAAATACATTACAAAAATGCAGATCCATGATGTGTGCAATGATAATAAACTACCTTGACTACCTTGTCATAATAATTTTATAATGTATACAGATAACAAATTTATTTATACAGATAATAATTGTATATGCACATTATTTATTACTTATATTAGTGCTTTATAATTTACATATCATACAACTGCATTGCCCTTCATTAATACTGGAACAGTAAAGAAACAATTGCTTTGTTTGCTGTGGAGTCAAGAAATATGCAAATGCAATTAAAAGTCGAATATGAGACAAAACTACAGAATGCCACATTTTATTATTAGCTGTTTCAACACATAAATGTTTTACCAAATAAAAAAGACAGCACTTTTACAGTTTCTGCTATTAGTCTCCTCTTCAGCTGGTGAAATTCATGTTCAATCAGATTTAAATCTGGAGATTGATTTGGGTATTACAAGACTTTACTTGTTATTATTTTATTTTTTGTTTGTTTGTTTGTTTGTTTGTTTGTTTGCCCTGATAAACTCCTTGACTGAACTGTCAGGGTGTTTTGGGTCATTGTCACATGCAATTCCCTTAATTTCTCAACACTTTTGATTTCCCATCATTTAGATAAAGGTTAATCTTTGTCTCATCTGTCCATAAAAATCTGTTCCAAAACTCACCTGCTTTTGCAAACTCTAATCTTGCCTTTCTATTCCGTTGCTGGTCAGGGGTTTACATTTGCTGTGTTGTAGCCTCTGTAGTTCTGTTTTAAAATTTTCTGCTCACATCACTCCAGCTTTCTATAGGTTGTTGGCAATTTACAGACATGCACTTTAGGGTTCTCTTTCACAGCCTTTATTATTGTCTGTTATCAACTGCTGTTGTTTTTTTCTCAGCCAACCTGGTCGTTGTTGGTTGCTGAAGTCACAGGGTTTTCTTTCCTTTTCAGGACATTTCAAACTGTTGATTTCTCCATGCTCATTATTTTTGCTGTGGCTCTAATGGAGTTCCTCTCATCTTTTATCTCATCCTCTAGCATCCTTTATCAGCTAGATATGCTCTAAGCATGTAAATGAACTTTGAAAATGAAGAGGCCTCAGTTTATCAATTTGCACTGGCTAACAGTTGCAAGTGATCGCAAGTGAACGGCACATTATTGTTCATCCCAAAGAGGCACAAAGTCACTTTCACAGAAGTTCACATTAAATGTTCCCTCCTGGTGGAATGACCTGCCCAACTCAATCCGAACAACTGAGTCCTTAGCCATCTTCAAGAAACGGCTAAAACACATCTCTTCCAACTTTATTTGACCCTTTGACTCTAGCACTATCTATCTATTCTATTAGAATTAGTTCACTAGCTTCTCTATTCTTTATATGTTCTATATTTTCTATCTGTTTTCTTTTTATTTATTATACAATTAACAAAAAGCAAAAATAAAAATAAAACAACGATCTGTTCTTTTTCTATTCTATCTGTTTTCTTTTTATTTATTATATAATTAAAAAAAAAAAAAATCTTAACTGCTCTTCTGTTGATTTTGATTGCTTCCATTGTCATTATTTGTAAGTCATTTTGGATAAAAGCGTCTGCAAAATGACTAAATGTAAATTTAAAAACAAGAAATAAGCAGCATGGCACACTTTATCTTAGCGTCCGTTTCCATAGTGACTCGTCGATTCATCGTTCTGTTGAAAATGTCTTGCCTGTTAACCAGGAACATATTCTGTGTTGAACGAACTTACTCCTGGACGCGTTTCTGGAACCAGCATACCTCGAGTAAGCAAGGTTTGGGTTAATCAACTGAAAAATCAGGGTTTAGCAGATTGTAAATTAACCCAACTTTCTGGAATACACTCCAGGACTTCTAACATCAGCTGCAGTGGAAGCAAATCAAACTCACTGAGCCTGACTCATATCATCATAAAGCCCTGAGCAGAACTGATCTCCTCTTTCAGCTGATCCAGAGCTTCAGTCCTGATGATCCACTAACATCTACTACTAACATCCACTGATGCTCTGGAGCAGAACAACACTGACAAACACGTTCAGTTCAACCAAATCACAGCGCAAATAAAACACAATCACATTAAACACTAGGAATCAAAGCACAAGTAAGATGCAATGCTGTTTGGCCCTAAAAAGGCAGTACATTATGGCAGACTATCTGTATAAAGTGTCAGATAACTATCTGAGAGTCACCATGAGCGGATACAGACTCAGTGAACACAAACTCATGATAGAGACGGACAGACACGGGAGAACATGGCTGTGACCACACTGCCATTAAAACAAGATCCAGACAGAGCTGCGCCTTCTCACAGAATCCAGCACAAAATACTCAAACTGAAAGGGGGGGAAATCAAACATTTAAACACATACATCACAACTTTGAGTCTCTATGTTGTGAATTTATTATTCTTCAGTGCCATCTAGTTTAGAATCAGAATCAGAACAGGTTTTGTTTTGGTGTCACAGGCTTCCAGTGCACAGAGACGACAACAACAACAACACAGTGAAAATAATATAAGTTTACATTTCCTTTTCAGTTACAGATGTTTGTGTTGTTGTTTTATGTTGTTTTGCACTTTTGTTTTAACTGTATGCAATACAAACGATCCTGTCACACATCTTGCTTTAACATCTGAAATTTAGTGTTTTTGCTTTATGTGTAGTTTAGAAATGACTTGTTCATAAACTGTATCAATTAATGTGTTTTATCTCTAATAGACAACATGGACACCAGTGTGAATTTTGTGGTAATCAAATATATTTGTGCTGTTTAATACATTTTAGATGTTGCATAACTGACATGCCACAGGTATATTCTTCATCTGTAAGAGTTAGAAATTTATACAAATAAATAGCCTGCCAGTGAGACTGCCGGACCAGGTTAGTTTACCAGATTGGCTGAGCTTGATCTATCTTAAATTTGCTTTATGGAACGAAATCATTTGACAATGAGTCAGAGTTTATTTGATAAACGTAATTAATGAAACAGGCATTAGTTTAGTTGGTCTTAATTTCATTTTCAGGACTTTTAGTTTGTATTCCTCCGTTACCCATTTCCTGTGTTTCCTTTGTTCTGTTTTTCCCTCCATTATCTGTTGTCATGGTGATTCATTTAACAAGCACAGCTATCTTCATTTAGTTCATTATCTCTGTGTATTTATTAAGTTTCTCCATTTATTTCAGTCCAGTATTGTTCATGATTAAGTTGCACACGGTCTTGTTTGAGTTTATTCTCATAAATATCAACTTTATCGTAGAATTAAACCATTTCCTTCATCAGCTTTGAACTAATACGTGACAGTCTGAAATAAATGCTGTGCTTTTCAAAGATACTTGACCATTTAAAAGATATTATATATATAAAAAAAATAAATAAATAAATGGATATAAACTGTAATTAATCAATTAGATCAATGCATTTGAATTAGTTTGTATGAATGAACAATGAATCATGTTGAATAATAAATAATGTTTTCTTGCATTATTATTCATGAATGAATGTAAATAGTTCACAAATAGTTCAGAAGAAGCAGTCGAGCAGCAGAAAATGACAGCAGTTTGTAAGTATTTTGTTTGTCTAATTAGATTTTAACATGGTTGTCATTGCTAGGAAACATTGTTTTGCTTACTGTCTTTACCATGGTAAATGCATGCTCAAGTCACATTTGTTCTTGTGTGTATCGTGTGGTTTTTCAGTTTTGGTTTGCTGAGTAGTAAGACCTGAATTCTGAATTCTGAATTCAATTACGAGGAATCAGACGAGTATATAACTGGTTAGTACGCCGCAGTTGCGGCAGCCCTCATGTGAAGTCCCACGAGTGTAAAGACAAACGAAGCTATCTTGTGTGACTCCACTGAGCAAGAACACTGATAAGGCACATGAGTATGGCTTTTCTACCCTATCTTTATGGCTTTTATGCTACTTGTTTTAGTCAACTGTAATAACTATATGCTTTCAAATCACTACTATTACTATTAAAACTCATAAATCGCTCTCAGTATGTTGGAGGCGAACAGATTTTTAAAATTTGATGTTTCCCCATTCAAAGAGAACCTCAGGATGCTGACTTTGACACTCTGGTTGCCTCATTTGACCTCAAACGAGTGTCTACTATGGCTACTCACAAATGAGGTAACCAGTTGAACCACTTCTACTTTTTACCTCACACTGACTCCTGACACAACACACACTCGTCTGCAGATCACCATTGCCCTGTTCACGGTTACTGAGGCCCTGAGACTGGCAAGAGCAGCTTTCAAATCCTAATCATACCAATGGCAGCTGGTCACATTGCAGCATGTCTGACAGATATTTCTGGCTGGATGAAGGACCATCACCTTCAACTAAATCTTGCTGAGACAGAACTGCTCGAGGTCTCAGCCAACCCACTTCATCAAAACTTTTTTATACAGCTAGGTTTGTCAACCATAACTCCTTCCAGGACAGCCAGGAACCGTGGTGTTGTGACTGATGATCAGTTGAGTTCCACAGACCATGGGCCAGTTTCATAAAAAGTTTAGACTAGTCCTAAAAGTTAGGCATCAATTTGTTTTCTGGTCAGACTGATCATACGTTTTAAAATTAGGTTACATGGAAATGATTTGTCAAAGTTGAATCCAGAAAGTAAGACTAATTACCCCTTGGCTAACTACTAGTTGGTAAAACTAGTTCATAGACACTGTCTTAACATAGAGGCAAAGTGTATACAACCAGCCCCATATTGCTACAAGGGCCTGGTCCTGCAGATTTGCATTATGAGTATTACTTTAACAATTATTGTTCTCACGTACTCTGTATCATGCAAAATATGTATTTAGTTGTGTGTTGTGTTTACTCCGTGCAGCTTGTACGTCCCTGGCTAACAGAACAGAACAGCAATATCTGTTCGATCGCAATTGTCTAAAGATGTGTCGATGAATACTGAATGTTTGTCGTTATTTTTACTTGGAGTTCTGATAAAGAATAGAACAACATATTGGTGTACAAACTGCAGTGCTTTATCAATATGTTTCTGTGTTGGGCTAACACATATACTATGGCTGTTTGGGTGTTTAATGTAATGGTGATGGGCGTTTCGTTTCCACAGTAGAACAATCAGAACAAATTGGGTCATCAGACCAATCACTGCAGATTAGCTTCACACAGGAAGTTGTTGAGCAAATAACATAAAAATAAATGCATATTATAAAACAATAAAAGTGTATTTTAACCTTGCATGCATGTCAGCCTGTTGTTGGGGACTCCCAAAATATGAATCTTTCATAATCCATAATAGGGACACTTTAAGATTCAAGGGGATGCACATTTTTGAAAGGGGTCATTTTTATAAATTCAACTATTATTTTCTCTTGTGGACTATATGTAAATGTCTTTTATGTGATCTTATTCAGGGCAGTACTAAGTAAAAGTAAAAAATAACATGCATTTTGTACAATCCCTCTTATTTTTGACAAAATAATTAACATTTTGCAGATTCTGCAAGGTACCTTTTGACTTCAGCTGTATTCTAATCTATTCTATTCTATTTAAAAATTAAAAATGCTGTGTGTTAGACTAACTGAGATATGTCACAGCACATGAACAGTATACTGTTGCTCTCTTGTTGGTTTGATTGCTTCTATTGATCTCCTAATCTGACACAAGACGAGAGAGCACATTTTCCTTCGTTGATGGCTCTCGTTTGATTGTCATGCTGTCCATCTCTATTTGAGTTTTGTTATAGTTACGATTCGTTGGTTTATTTTGAGTTCATTCAGATCGCTCCCTTTTCTTTTCATGTTGTATTTTGCTGATTTGTGATTTGATAGTGCTGTGATTTGATCTCCACTCTCTTACCAAGGGCTGTTGGTCAAACTCTCGACTCGTACTGTTGAGACAAGGTTAGTATGTCACGTGACCTACACACAGCAACCTGTAGAATATCACTTGTATAAAAACACTGGGGCAGGAGCGGGAGCTAATATCTGTATTTATGTTTTGTTAGTGAGTGTAGTTAGTTAGTGTTGAATTGATTGGAGTTAGTATGTGTTTTGTTTTATTAATTTCTTTGCTTTCAGCTCCGCTCATGCCTCACACTGTTGAGTTTCTTTTTCCTGTTTTCAAGGTTATGTACCTTTTTTGTTGTAAATATTTTTTTGTCTTAACTTTGGATGTTAATATCCTCATTGTAAATACAAAAATTAAGTGTTTGTTTTTAAAGGACATAACTTCTCACTAAAGAGTTTCTAATAAAAAAAATTCTTATTTATTATGTCTCTTTGTATTGACTTCCTTAATTCCTAGACGTTAAATATAATAACACCAACAGCCAAACAGGAAGTCGTAACAGTCGCTTTGGATAAAAGCATCTGATCAATGATAAATTGTAAATGTAGAAATGTAAACTCACCCCCGCTGGCAGATCCAAAGGCATAAAACAGGAGGATGAATCGTAGTGAAGGCAGAACATCTAAGCTTATGACAGCCAGAACATAGAATATAGCACTGATCCGCTGACTTAATTTCCCAATTATTTTATCCAACACTGTATAAGAAAAAATAAATAAATAAATAAATAAAAAAATAATTAAAAATAAATCTAAATAAATTTAATCTGATTTTGACTTAACTGCATAAAAAAAGAAATAAACTAACTTCACTAATTCATGTTTTAATTTGGAGAGACGATGTTCACACAATCATTCACTATCCCCCCTTTGAAAACTATATAAACATATAAATATCACATCATATGGTATACTCTAAAAATCTTCAACACAGAAGAAAAACTCATTTATAGACTCATGTTCACTTAATAAAAGCATTATGAAGACATTATGGCAAAACACAGACACTCAGTTGATCTGCTGTTTGAAAGTAACACATATAAACACACACAAGTGAATGTGAAGAAGCTTAATTCAGTATGAAATATGTGTGTGTGTGTGTGTGTGTGTGTGTAAATAATATATAAATAAATACTGTCATTGTTGAGCATGTGATCTGATTAGACTGTAAATTAGGGTTTCTCAACTTTAGCCCGCAAGGTCCATTTTCCTGCAGAGTTTAGCTCCAACTTTGATCAAATTCAGCTGCCTGTTAATTTCTAGTGATCCTAAAAACCTTGATGAACCTGTTCAGGTGTGTTTAATTAGGGTTGGAGCTGAACTCTGCTGGAAAATGGATCTCACAGGCCAGATTTGAGAACCCCTGCTGTGAATCAACTTGATTTATCAGTCACTAGTGTTTGACCGCATCATTTAATTTATGTGAAAATGGATTCTGGTTATAAATCCCCAGCTGAATGGAAATAATATTAAATATTAAATATTAATATTAAATAATACAAACATTAGAACTGGTGAAAAATACTTGGGAATCACTTAAAAATAGTTATACTTTTTTATCTATTATAATTTTCATGTCAGTTTACTCGTTAGGGTGTTTTCCTTGATCTTAATGATGTGATGTCATTATGTTGCTGTTTCACCGCTAGCCAATCGCTCCATTGCTGATCATGGTTTCGAGTATCAATATATCTGCCCTTTCCAATGGACATGACAACACACAGTAATCTCAGGCAATTTAAGATATTTTAATCAAATCTGCAAATTAGCCAGAGATCAGCTATCAGGATTAAAAGATCACGCATCTGTCAAATCATCTATGTATCATCAAATCATGTATTTGATATGAAGAACAGACCCTGGGTCTGATTTAATGTTTTTTTTTTATATTTTGTGCATTTAACAAACACCATTATTCTGGTCAATCATGATTTCACAGCACATTCATCTCACTGACTAATGATGGAAGGAAATACTTACAGAAAATAATGTAGAAGAGGTTGAACAGAATCACAAACACAAAGAGGACGATAATCATGATGCCTTCAAATCCGCTGTAATTCAGACTTTTGTCCCAGGCAGATTTAAACAGAACTGGAATAAAGGAAGAGATAAAAAAACAGTAATTACTAAAATAGAAGAACAAGATATAATAAATTAAGATCAAAGGATTTACAAAATCTTCTCATTGAACAGATGCAACATTACGTATTCATTGAACTGTGAGTTCAGCTGTTCCTGTCTGATCCTGACCCTGTGACCTGTGTGCTGATTATATGACCCCTGACCCTGACATGTGTCAGGCATTCACCACAGCCACCTCCAGCTGTCACGTCACCTACAGCACCGCCCACTCGTTCTACCTCACCAGAGTTCTAATCACGCACACCTGAATCCCATAACCACACCCTATAAATAGACTCAGTCCCCATTCATTCCTCGTCTGGTCTACCGTTCACTTCCCTGGCGTCAGCTCTAGACCCATGCTACTTCGATTCACCCGTGTGTGGTATCTCTGCTCTGCTTTCCCCCTCAGACTGCTCAACAACCATCTTTACAAGGACTGTCAGATAAGCTTCATCGCTATATTCATTCCAAGTACTCTGTTCATCATACCAACTGTCAATAAACGCTCTGGTTGTTTGATTTACTCCTGTTTCTGGTCTCATCCCTGTGCACACGTGACAGAAGACCAGACCAACACCGACTATGAGCACCGAGGCACCCCCTTCAACAGACCCACTCACGGATTTGGTGAATGGCTTCAAGGCAGCATTAAAACCAGCACCTACCCCGCCTACTGCCTCAGGTGGTCCCATGGCCATGCCCGCAACATTTGCGGGCGAAGCGACTGAGTGTAGCGGTTTCCTCCTCCAACCTGTTTATACAGATGCAACCACAACTGTTCCCATCGGAAGGCACTAAGGTAGCATTTCTCATCTCACTCCTGACTGGTAAGGCCCTGCAATGGGCAAAAGCCATTTGGAATGCAAATAATTGCATAATCAACTCATTTGAACAGTTTACTGCACATTTCACCGAAGTTTTCAATACCGCTACAGACACGCTAACCACTTCTGATCAGCTGTTCCGCTTGCAACAAGAATCTTCCTCGGTGAATAACTACACTCTCCGCTTTTGCACGCTGGCGGCAGCTTGTGGCTGGAATAAGGTTGCACTCCTCTGCGCTTATCAGCAGGGGCTAAATCTGGAGATTCGCACCGCCATGGCGTTATATGATGACTCAATCGGATTGGAGATTTTTACAGCTAACAACTCGGGTCTCCCAGCGACTAGCCGCCTGCCAGCCCTCTGTAACCGCTCCTCAGTCTGCTTCGGTGGCTGCTCATTCCCCAGTACCAGAACCCTCTCGCTTCTACAATCTCGTTACTGGTGGCCCAGTATGCACCGTGACACCATCAGGTACATCCAAAGCTGCTTAGTCTGTGCCAAGTCTAACTCACCCCGTCAACGTCCCACAGGCAAACTGGTACCACTTCCCATCCCACGGAGGCCCTGGTCCCACATCGGAGTGGACTTCATCACTGACCTACCAGAGTCTGAAGGTAACACATGTGTTTTCGTCATTGTAGATCGTCTCTCCAAGTCCTGTAAGCTGATACCACTAAGAGGCTTACCTACGGCTATGGAAACTGCAGAACTCCTGTTTTAACAGGTCTTCAGACACTTCAGTCTCCCGGAGGAGATTGTATCGGACCGGGGTCCTCAATTCACCTCTCCCTCGGACGTTCCAGCTGTGGACCACTGGTTCCGACAGAGCGAGAGGGTGTGGGACTCAACACATCACCATCTCCAGCGGGGCAGTGCGGTGGCACAAGAGCTTTGTGCACGTTAGGAGGAGTGCCACACCCATATACCAACCAGGGGATCTCATTTGGCTCTCCACCCGGGACCTACGTCTACGCCTGCCCTGCCGTAAGCTGAGTCCCCGCTACATTGGTCTGTTTCGCATCCTGAGGCAGATAAACGAAGTGACATTCCAGCTTCAGCTCCCACCCAGGTACCGCATTCATCCCACTTTTCACGTCTCCCTATTGAAACCCTTCTCTCCCTCTGCCACAGAAAACCTCGGAGCTGAAGCTGAGCCCCCTCCTCCTGAAGTTCTAGACCAACCCTCTGTCTTCACGGTGCACAAGATCCTGGACTCACGGCGTCTAGGGGGCCGCCTGGAAGGAAGGATCGTGGGTGAACAGAAACGATATCCTGGATCCGTTACTCTTGCTGGAATTCCACCGCAGCCACCCTAATCGGCTGGCCCCTCGCAGTCGCGGCCGTCCTCTGCGTCGTGTTAGGGCATCGGGAGCCACCCCTGGAGAAGGGGGTAATGTCAGGCATTCACCACAGCCACCTCCAGCTGTCACGTCACCTACAGCACCGCCCACTCGTTCTACCTCACCAGAGTTCTAATCACGCACACCTGAATCCCATAACCACACCCTATAAATAGACTCAGTCCCCATTCATTCCTCGTCTGGTCTACCGTTCACTTCCCCGGCATCAGCTCCAGACCCATGCTACTTCGATTCACCCGTGTGTGGTATCTCTGCTCTGCTTTCCCCCTCAGACTGCTCAACAATCATCTTTACAAGGACTGTCAGATAAGCTTCATCGCTATATTCATTCCAAGTACTCTGTTCATCATACCAACTGTCAATAAACAGGCTGGTTGTTTGATTTACTCCTGTTTCTGGTCTCATCCCTGTGCACACGTGACAACATGACCCCAAAACATGCTGAGATGTGATGTAGAAGTAGCTTTATCTTCAGTCTCAGTCTAAGTCACTAGCATGATGTTTAGTTAATGCTTTTATTTTCATAATTATCTATATTATCTATTATCTTTAATAATAATCATAAGAATGATAAAATGTGATCAGTCCCACAGATTCAGATTCAGCACTGAACACATGAAGAATATCTTATACTGACAACAATACTACAGTAACACAAGACACTTCCAAGTATAAATGTCTAATGTATGGTGTTTTTTTTTTTAGACTCCCAGCAGGATATTGAGAATATTACATAATTTAAATGTAACTATTGTTCAACTGTTAATGTGCTTTTTAATGTGTTTATGATAATGACTGTTGATGTACCTGAATAAAAAACAGCTGAAAAAACAATGTATTCTGTCCTAAAACTGGAACTTTCAATCCATGTTTTAATCTTGCCTGTAAACAAACAAACAAACCAAACAACATTAAATAATTACAGCCACAATATCATTTACAACACCAAAAGAAAAAAAACAAAAAAAAAACAAACACAAATACCAATTAAACACTGAATGCTTTTTAATGTAAAATATATTCTGGTATTGACAGATTATTTAGTTCATGTAAAAATATGTGTATTATAATTCACAAAGTATATTTTCTCTAATAAACTGCCAATAATGAATCACCTGTGAACTCATTCACATATGGAGCCATCCAGAGCAACATGAGAGGCCTCAGAAAATAAAGAGCACAACAAGAGACAGACTCACTCAGAGACCCTGAAACAAACACCAGATATTACTGAACACCTAAACAAATATTTGAATGATCCATGATTGGGAATTGATGCACAATCAGTAATGAATCACTGACCTTCAGAAACACCCCAGAGGACAAAAGCAAGAAACATCAGAACATTTGGACAGAAGACAAGAAACATCTGAAGACGGAAGACTGTGTCTGGAAAGAAAATACAAAAGAATACTTGTTCAGTTAAAAAGTAAATCACATTTTAATAAATATTTAATAATGATTTGAACGATTAGTATTAGTCATTCAGTTTTATTTAAAACACATATCTCTGTTATTTCTGACAGTTACATTTATAACTTAACGTATCAAACTGAAAACTGTGTTGGATACACAAATGTAATATGCTGATGCAGCGTTTGTTGTTGATTCATGTTTTGCTTGCAAGAAAATGATCATGGGCGCGCTTTGCTTGCGTAAACTGTTTTAAGCTAAAGCTTCAGCTGAGCAAACCTCTGTGGGGGTTGATTCTCAGTTTGAGGCGGAGCTAAAATGTGCCTGAAATGGGCAGCCAAGGGAGGGCTGATTAATAGACATCTGGGTAACGACCTCTATGCTCGTTTCCAGTGCCTGTTTCCCGGAAGTGCACGAGAAGTCAATGGGATCACAGAAAGCCTGTTTTAAAAAAAAATAAAAAATAAAAAAAAAACAGGTGGAATGTGATAGTCCAACTTCTCCTCCTTCACCACCCTCGATGGGGGTCCAGCGAGGCGGTTTCAGAGGTTCCCCAGGCGGAGGGGGCTATTGCGGGGTACTCCCCGCAAAACGTCGCCGCTTGTTGGGTTGTCTTCGAGATTGGGCTCATCAGTACGAAGTTCCCCCTGCAGCCTATCCCTACTGCCCCTCACCTTTACGGAGGTCACGGGGGCTGCCCTCGCCCCCTCGGGGTAGAGTGCATGTGCATTCTCAGTTATCTCTGTGACTGGCTGTCCTAGCACACTCACGAGGTTGGTTTGCACTCTCAGGGATGTGGTTCACAACCACCTGGCTTGATTGGGACTTCAGGTCATTTGGGAAAAGAGTAAACTCTCCTCAGTACGGGGTTGCTTTTTTCTCTGTATGGACTCGGTCACTGTTCTGCGCGTTTTGCCTAGGACTGTGTACAGTCAGTGCTGTAGTGCGCGAGTGCACTCCGGTTCACCACAGCGGTCTCCTTCATGTACCAGGGCTCCTGGGACACGTGGCATCTTCAGCCGCGGTCACGCTGCTGGACCCGATGCATATGGAACCGCTGTAGCACTGACTTCATACCGAGTCCCGAGATGGACGTGGCACCAGGCTCACATCGTGTGTACATCACACTTTGTGTTGCAAACCTTGAGCCCTTGGGGACACGTTAGTTCTGCGGGCAGGTTGCCCCTGGGACAAGTGTCTAGACGCACTGTATCACAACAGTTGCTTCCAAGTCAAGCTGGGGTGCCATGTGCAATGGGTATGCAGCCTCGGGGTTCGGTTGGGCCCTCGGCTGCTTGGGCATTCAATCGCCTGGAGTTGTTGACAATGCTTGGGCCCTGAAGGGGTTTCGGACTCTGTCACGGCAAGCATGTGTTGGTCAGCGCTGACAACACAGCGACTGTGGCATACACTGACCACCAGGATTGTTGCACGCTACTTTCGCATATCACAACTCACCCGCCATCTCTTGCCCTGGAGCCAGCACAGACTCAGGCTTCTGTGCGCCACTCACTTTCCGGGTGTCAGGTTTGTCCCGAGGTGAGTGGAGGCTCCACCCTCAGATGGTCCGGCTGTTTTGAAGTCGATTCGGCCAGGCACAGTAGATCTGTTGCCTTACCGGAATCCACTCATTGCAGTAGGTAATACGGCCTGACCAAGGACTCCCTCGGTTCAGATCCGGTGACACTCAGCAGACTGTACGGCTTATTCCCCGGTGAGCCTTATTGCACAGACACAGTGCAATGTCGGGAAGGTTTCGAAACAGATTCTCTTGGTAGCTCTGTTTGGCCCAACGGAAGTTGGTTCTCAGAGTTTGCGCTCCTACCATCGTTGCCTTCCTGAACACCCCCCTGAGAAGGAACCTCCTTCCTCAGGAGAGGGGCACAACCTGGCACCCGCACCCAGATTTCTGGAACTTCCTTCTATGGTCCCTGAATGCGACCAGGAAGCCTCCAGAAACCTTCCACCCACAGTGTGAAGCACCCTATACAGGACTGAGCCAGACGGTGGCATATCCTGGGAATGGAGCAGATATTCTTCCTAAGGGTAGAACCCACGGAGTTGCGGCATCAAATCTGTGCTATCCCTCCTCTAAGGAGGCCTGAATAGGCTCCTTTCTGCTTCTACATCAAGGTCACGTGTACAGCCACCATGATTTGGTAGAAGGCAGATCGGTGGGGCACGATTTGCTAAGAGGTGCCCGGAAGGCGAACCCTCCCTGGTAGCACCACATCCCCTCTTGATCTGTCTGTGGTCCTCGGGCCTACAGTAAGATCCGTTGAGCCCTCAGTCGGTTGATTCGGTGCCCTCTCCATGGGGACAGCCCCCCCGGTGTTAAAAGCGGGAAAATTTCTAGCCCTCTCCATTAATGTTTGTGCCTGGAATTCGGGCCGGTGAACTCTCACATTGTTCTGGGAACCCGGCCTGGATACATGCCCATGGTAACCGCCACTGCCTCAGAGCAGGTGGTGACCCTGTAAGCAATTCCTTACCAGGAAGATGACCCCAACCTGACCCTATCGTGCCCGGTCCGTGTCCCACGCATTGCCTGGAACATTCTCAGCGTTGCAGTTTGGGCTACACCTATACACTTGCCAATTTGCGCATGGAACCAGTGTCAGCTAGAGTTTTAATCGCAAGCTCTTGGCGTGCACTCTGGTTGGGTGTAGAGCTTGCTTAAGCGCTTCCCCTAATGGTGATTACGCTTCTAAGTTTCAGTAGATTTCCTGATGCGAACCCTGAACACCTTCTCCATCACTTGGCACTTCTGGACGTGGCAGAGTTCGGCGGAGGAAGTCGCTGCAAAATCCCAACACAAGGTATGGTTACTTTACTAACTCTTGGTCGGATTTGTGCCCCATATGTAGTGGCTCCTTATGTGGCCCCATGTGTGTAATTCCACCTATAACTCTCTATGGTGTGGTGTTTTCCCTAAAGACAGGTTTGTCTCTAGGATCTGAATTTGGTAGTCTCCCCTAGCGTGAGACCCACATCAGGTCCCATATCTAATGATATTCACTTTATACCCCCTCCCTCTGGTCAGGTTGTGAGCTTTTTTCCTTCGGGAAATAGTCACTTCCCCAACGTCCGCCAAGACACTCAGCCGCTCCACTGAGGCAGGCCCGGCTGCAGGACACTGCTGTAACAGGTCAGTTCTTGGATGTTGGAAGGTCACGAAGAGGTGAGTCACACTTATGTTAACACGTTGGCTTGTTACTATCTGCGCCCGGTCACTCGTGACGCGGCCAGGCTTGTGGCATGATTTTACAGAGTGTCGTACACTACTCGACACAACTCGGTGTGTATGACAGATAGGGACAGATAGTCTCGGTTACATATGGTAACCCTCGTTCCCTGATGGAGGGAATGGAGACGTTGTGTCTCCCATGATACAACTCTGGACCGCCTCTGAGTGAGTTGAGACGCTCGGCTCCTCAGATCAGAACGAGTGAGCAGATGCACACGCGGCCCTATTTATACCCGGATGGCCGGGGCGTGGCCAGCTATGCAAAATCTGCACACCCAATTTCATTGGCCTGTTTCAATACCGTCAGAGGTGTTTGGGCTCCCAAGAGCGACCCCTAGTGTCGTACACTACTCGACACAACGTCTCTGTTCCCTCCATCAGGGAACGAGCGTTACCATACGTAACCGAGACGTTTTCTTATCTGTTGACTTACCTAGTTGCCTCAGTACCACATTTATATTGGATGAAAACTGACTACGATTCTGAGATAAGCCACTGTGAACTGTACATGTGTATTCCTGCTGCTGTTTGTCTGCTTCACTCTCACCATCTTGATACAGATGAACCAAAGTTTATTAAGGTTTAAGCACAGAAGGTTCATCATTTCCTATTATGTTGCTTTTTTCCTTCTTTCTTTCTTTTTTATTTATTTTTTTTTTTTCTGCCATGAGTTTACAGCAGTGAGAGAGCCGAGGTCTCATCTTCACACTGTCCGACACACATCACCCACAAAAGTAGATAACATTTTCTCAAGTCTCTTGAATCTTATTGGCTAGCTTTGCACAACTTCCAGAAGTAAGGGCACACAGGTATTTTTACATCAGCACATCTGAGAAAAATGTCATCAAGTGCTTTTGAAGAAGAAATAATTAGGGTCCTTTAAAGTTTTTTTAGGTTGACATCAAATCTTTGAAGGATAATCACAGTTTGTTCAAGGCACTTTACAGTTTTTCACATTTGCTAAAACATTAAACCCCATATATAAAACCAAATTCTCAATATCCTAAACTAATTTGTCAAATAAATCACTCTTTCTGCAAAACCTTAAACAAGCAGTTTAGACACTGTTTGCAACTGCTCCCCGGGAGAGAATCAAGCAGTGCCTGCAGTGGCGGAGTTTGTAGAGAAATGCACACAGATGTACATGGTATGATCGACTGGGGCTCGAGCCTGACTTTTGCAGAACTCGCTTTTCTTCCTTTTCTCATCACATATCACATCGGAAAAGTGGGAATCAACTGCCTAACGAGCGTTTAATAATAAGGTATTAGGCAGCAGTGGGTATCAGGTATACGGCGTATACCCACTTCTTTATCAGTCTAAATCCCCTCTGATGCGCATCATTCAGTAGTGCCCTGCATTAGCCAAAATCATTAGAATCATTAGTCCACCACATCCAGTCATATATGAATAAATGCAAATATTTGCTAAAACCCAGTACAGTGATGATGTGGTCAGGACCGTGGCGCCGGCTTCCTTTGAAATATGTTTGATGATTGCGCCTGACGCGCCTGCGCCCGCTCCGTCTCGCGTAGTCCAGATTTTAATAAAATAATAATTATTATTGATTACTGATTTAAATCAGTACATAATAACGAAAACAATACCTTACAAATACAAAGAAGCGATCAGCTAATTCTTAAACCAGTGAACCCCTGTAAACTTTTCAGTCCAAGGATCCAGTAAACAAATTCTTTACGGCGTATTTCCACTACAGCGTAGCGTGCAGAGCGAAACTGGCGTTTTCAATTCACTCCTATCCACCTTATTTTTCCCATAACCGTGTATTTCCACTACAGCGTAGCGAGCTAAGCGGAGCGGAGCATTTTCCATTCATTCCTATGGAAGCTGAGCTTAAATACTTGCGCAGTGCATTATGGGATTGAGAGTGGCGCGGAGAAAGCGTTGGGGCGCTCACTGCCCATAGAAAACAATAAAATGGCGTTGTAGTTGTATCCACTTCCAGCTATATTTAGCTGCACAAAAAGCTTGTTTTACTGCTTGATATTGCAAACTGGTGTGTCTTACCATATTATTTTAATGTATTAGCTTAATTATGAACACACTGGTTTGTAGTGCAAACTGTTTTACCATTTACTGCACTTCGATATTCTTCTCGTTATTTCCCTATGGCGGATTATGAACCGGACGTCTAACACATTTGAAAAAAGGCATTTGAAAAGTAGATTCTGACATATGCTTCCGAGTGTTTGAGGAACTGGTGGATTACTGAGTTGAAATCACATGTAATTGAAAAAGTCATGCAAAAGTAAATGCTCTTTGCATACTTTCATTATATGAAACAGTGGATTTACTTAAACCTAGCTCCCATTAATATATTATTATGAAACTCTCGTTGATTCCCACTTTTCCGATGTGATGTGTGATGAGAAAAGTAAGAAAAGCATTTTAACAAGTTTAATCTCAACATTTAATCTCAATTTTTTTTTCTCCTCGCAATTTAACGGGTTTAATCTCGTATTATGATGACTTTAATCTCTAGATGGTTTTATTTTATTTTATTTATTTTTTTATTGTGTGGCCCTAATCCATGGCTTGATATACAGTATTGTGCAAAAGTTTAGGCCACTAGTATTTTCACCAGCTAAAAAATGGTTTAAAGTAAGTTATTTCTATCTTTTGCTGTAGTGTGTCAGTAAAAAAATATCGGTTTACATTTCCAAACATTCTGTTTGCCATTAATTGTAATAATCTAGTGAGATTTTTGTTTGCACAAGGAGTCTGACAACAGCCAGTGCTCCACACTGATCTGATCTCACCATCATCCAGTCTGTCTCTGGAATGACATGAAGAAACAGAACAAACTCAGACAGACTAAATCCAGAAGAACTGTGGCAACATCTCCAAGATGTTTCAAGTAACCTACCTGCAAAGCTACCTGAAAAACTCTGCACAAGTGCACCTAGGGCAAAAGCTGCTTTAAACGCAAAGAATGGTCGCACCAAATGTCGATTTCATTTAGTTAATAGAAGGTAATTGATAAAGAAAATCTATTTATGACATTGTTTTTGACAGCATCCTCATTTTATGTGCCTAACTGCCTAAAAATGTACAGTACTGTAGCTTTGTAGGTATAGGTCTCTTAAAGCATCTTGGAGATGTTACCACAGTTCTTCTGGATTTAGTCTGTCTCCGTTTTTTTTCTGTTTCTTAAGACAGACTGGATTGAATGATGGAGAGATCACATCTCTGTTTGCACAAGGAGTCTGACAACAGCCTGTGCTCCATACAAAAATCTCACTGGATTATTATAATTAATGGCAAAATGAATGTTTGGAAATGTAATCTGATATTTCCTACTGACACACTACAGCAAAAGACCGACTTTAATTGACTTTAAACCATTTTTTAGCTGATGAAAATACTAGTGTGTGTGTGTATATATGAACAACAACACATGACAAATTGCACCGTGTCATTATTTACTGAACAACAATAAAGCCAAAATGGAAAAGCCATGTGTGACAAAGTTAGGACACCCTTACTGTTTACATTGGAATTAAGAGGGTAAATAACAGTCAAGCACTGCTAATCAAATACCTTTGATTAACTGATCATCAGTAAGTCTGAGTGCCTCTATAACAGCATAAGCTTTGGCAGTTTGCTGGTCTGGAGCCTTCAGGTGTGTGTTAACATAATGCCAAAGAGGTAAGACATCAGCAATCATCTTAGAGAAGCAATTGTTGCTGCCATCAATCTGAGAAGAGTAATACGGCCATTTCCAAACAATTTGAAGTTTATTTACAAGTGGGAGACATTTAAAACAGACACCTCTCCTTCCAGGAGTGGACGTCCCAGAAAATTCCCCCCAAGATCAGACCGTGTAAAGCTCAGAGAAATGGTAGACAACCCAAGAACTACACCTCAGACTCTACAGGCCTCAGTTAACAAGGTCATGACAATACCATTAGAAAAATATGGGACAAAAATGGCATGTTTGGAAGGCATCTGTCTGACATCTAAAGTTGGGACAAAATTGGGTCATGCAACAGGACAATGATCCTAAGCACACCAGCAAATCTACAACAGAATGGCTGAAAAGAAAAGAATCAAGGTGTTGCAACAGCCCAGTCCAAGTCCAGAGTTCATCCTGACTCAAATGCTGTGGTGAGAGCTGTGCATAAGCAAATGCCCACAAACCTCAATAAACTGGAGCAACGCTGAAAAGATGAGTGGTCCAAATTCCTCCAGAACGATGTGAGAGACTGATAAAGTCACACAGAAAATGAATGCTTCAAGTTATTGCTGCTAAAAGTGGATCTACAGGAAGATGACTCATAGAGTGTCCTAACTTTGTCACACATGGCCTTTCCCTGTTGGCTCTATTTTTCTTAAATAAATAATGACACAGTGTGATATGTCATGTGATGATGTTTCCCTGAGGATTTATTTTCCAAATTTTAAGACCTATCAAGAACCAGATCATTTTTTTTATTATGTCCTGATACAGAAAACTATGGAATTCAATAGGGTGTCCTAACTTTTTCACATGACTGCATAGATGTATGCATATATGGATGCACGCACACACCACACACACACATACATATATACATATGTGTGTGTATTTTTCCATTTTTTGATGTAGTGTCTAATGAATGATCTGTAGTGTGTATAGTATTGACTAATGTGTATGATTTGAAAGCTTTGTTTGATTTTCAGTACAGGTGAAATGGTTTTAAAGCGATTGTTTGATTTTGCCAGAAGAGTCAGGGGTTCTGTGAATTTAGTTTGAACATTTGGATTTGTGTTTAAGGTTTTGAGAAAATGAGTGATGGTTTCAAAAAATCTGTGTTAGCATTTCAGAAAAACTGTAGTAGCAATTAAATTAATTATCCACAGCCAGAACTATTTCATTAGTTTAATTTTCTTTATATGATCTTTTTTTTATTTTTTACAAGATTGTATATCTATATATAAAATTGTAAAAAAAAAGAAAAATCATGTCTTCTTCTACAACAGCTGGAAAAAAAAAACGTATGGTGTGGTAACCTTGTAGATCTATACAAGAATATATTGAACTTGCCAAAATACTGTCAGGAACACATCCGGACCATCAGATTCCTTCACCACACCTACTCGTTCACAATCACCAGCCTTCTGATCACCTGCACCTGTCCTCAATCACCATTCACCTCCATAAATACCCAGGACTTTCCATCAGTCAGTTGTCAGATCTACTCGCTAGATGCCGGACTCTATGCTCGCAGCTACCCTTTCTTTTGATCCTTTATCTGCCTGCCTGCCTGAAAACCTGCCTTCAACCTGACTGGAACTTTGATAGAAGATCTGACCAAAGAAAACAGATTCTCTCACCATGTCTGTTCGCCCCTCTTCGGATCCCTTCCAGTCACTGCACCAGCCCTCACCAAACATTTTCCCGCTTGCCTCTGGAAGTCCCATGGCCTTACCATGCTTGCTATTCGGGCAAGGCGGCTAAATGTAATGGCTTCCTGCTCCAATGCACTCTGCATTTCGAGATGCAACCTCAGCGTTTCCCAACGGAGAGGTCAAAGACGGCATTTATCACCAGTCTGCTGTTGGGCAGAGCGCTGGACTGGGCGGATGCACTATGGCAGGCCACCGGAACGTTGTCAGTGTCGGATGAACTGATTCGTCTCCACCAAGGCTCATCCTCTGTGAGTGACTACACTCTTAACTTTCGTACTTTAGCGACCCTTAGTGGATGGAACGAGCCAGTGCTCTGCTCAGCATACCGCCAAGGCCTGAACACCGGCATTAGACAGCAGCTGGTGATCTTTGACGATGCTATCGGTCTGGAAGCCCTGATGCAGAAGACCGTCCAGATTGCTCAACGCCTGTCAACATGTTCTCCAGCAATACAGTTTCAGCCTGCCGCCTTGCCCATCTCTGAGAAAATCCTTCCAGCACCAGAGCCGATGCAAACCGATTCCTATCATCTTTCTGCCACTGAAAGATACCGCCGAGTCTCCCAAGGGCTCTGCCTGTATTGTGGAGGAGATGGCCATTCCCTTAGCTCCTGTCCCATTCGACCTCCGAGATCATCTGTGAGTATTATGAAGATTTCTCCTGAAGTGATCAGCATGTCCAAGATATCAGTTCGTCTATTGATTAAGAATTCTATATTCACAGTCCAAGCCCTCATCGACTCAGGCGCCTTGGGGAACTTCATCTCGCTCAACACCTTGAGGAATTTAGACCTCCCTGCTCTACCTCAAAACCCTCAATACCATATCAGCACTATCTGAGGTGAACCCTTGGGACCCGGTCGCGTCAAACAGCGGTCTCCTGTCTGTCATCTCCAAATCGGCAACTTCCATATAGAAGAAATCTCTTTTCTGGTGTTGGAGGGCCCTACGGTGGATATTGTCCTGGGACGCCCATGTCTTGTCAAACACGCCCCGATCATGGACTGGACGAGATGTGATATCATCCGCTGGAGTTCCGATTGCCACAAATCCTGTCTTCAAATACCTGATGATTACCAGACGTTCCAGGACGTATTCAGCAAGCAGGCTGCTACCAAACTACCGCCACATAGGCCATGGGACTGCGCAATGACTTGCTGCCTGGAGCAAAGCTACCAAAGGGTAAGATCTACCCACTGTCCATCCCGGAGCAGAAGGCCATGGAGGAGTACATTAAGGAGGCTCTCCATCAAGGTTTTATCGTCCCTTCCACCTCGCCAGCCGCCTCCAGTTTCTTCTTTGTGGAAAAGAGGGACGGAGGCCTGCGACCTTGTATTGATTATCGTGTCCTGAATTCCCAAACCATAAAGTTTCCTTATCCTCTTCCCTTGGTCCCAGCCGCCCTTGAGGAACTGCGTGGGGCTCGCATTCTCTCTAAGTTGGACCTACGCAGAGCCTACAACCTCGTTCGTATTCGTCCTGGAGATGAATGGAAGATGGCCTTCATCACCCCTGCCGGCCACTACCATTACTGGCTTATGCCGTATGGACTGGTCAACGCGCCATCTGTCTTCCAGAGTTTTATGAACGAGGTCTTCCGGGAGTTTCTTCATCGGTTCGTGGTCATCTACATCGATGACATCCTGATCTACTCCCGGAACCTGGCCGAACATCGCCACCACGTTGCGCAGGTCCTTCAAAAGCTGAGACAACACCACCTCTACCTCAAGGCAGAAAAATGCGAGTTCCACCGAACCACCATCCAGTTCCTCGGGTATGTCATCGGCCCTGAAGGGATCAGCATGGACGCTAGCAAGGTCGCAGCCATCCGGGACTGGCCCCAACCCACCTCAGTTAAGGAACTACAACGTTTCCTGGGCTTCGCAAATTTTTACCGCCGCTTCATCAACTAATTCAGTCTTCTCTCTGCCACCCTCACCAACCTCTTAAAAGGAAAACCCAAGACCCTCACGTGGACCCCTTCCGCCACACAAGCCTTCACATTTCTGCGATCCGCCTTCTGTACGGCTCCTGCTCTTGTCCTCCCTGACCCCCACAAAAGTGGATGAAAGTGGATGCCTCCACAGTCGGTGCAGGAGCCGTACTCTCACAGTACTCCGGAGAGCCTCCCAGACTTCCTCCATGCGCCTTCTTTTCTCGGAAATTTTCCCCAGTGGAAAACAAATTATGACATCGGTAACCGGGAACTGTTAGCAATCAAGCTGGCTCTGGAAGAATGGAGGCATTGGCTCGAAGGCGCTAGATATCCTTTTACTGTGATCACAGACCACCGAAACTTGGAATGCATCAGAGAAGAAAAACGCCTGAACCCTCGTCAAGCTCGGTGGGCCCTTTTCTTCTCCAGATTCCGATTCACCATCACCTATCGTCCTGGCCATAAAAATGTGAAGGCAGATGCTTTATCACGCCTCCACCAGCCGGATCAGCCATCCACCTCCGATCCCATCCTTCCTCCAGAGCACTTTCTCTGTCCCATCGCCTGGGATCTCCATCACCAGCTTCAAGAAGCTGCTTCCCGGGAGCCGGTTTCACTGGGAGGTCCAGAAGGGAAACTATTTGTTCCATCAACCATGCGCTCCACCTTCTGGACTCAGTTCACTCCTCTCCGGGCTCTGGACATCCAGGCAGCAAGAGGACCCTCTCACTTCCTCGTTCCCGGTACTGGTGGCCCCATATGGCCCGTGAGGTATCTCAACATGTCCGTGCCTGCTCAGTCTGCGCCATGACAAATACCCCTCGTCAGTTACCACGCAGCAAGCTCATGCCTTTACCCATTCCTACCCGTCCCTGGTCCCACATCGCAGTTGATTTCATTCCAGATTTACCACCATCTAACAACTATACCTGCCTTCTTGTTATCGTCGACAGGTTCTCTAAATCCTGCAAGTTTATACTCCTGAAGGGCTTGCCGACGGCCATGGAAACAGCAGAAACACTCCTTCAATACATTTTCAGATACTATGGTCTACCCGAAGATATTGTGTTGGACCGGGGACCACAATTCATCTCCCGTGTCTGGCACGCTTTCTTCAAAAACCTCCAAATATCCGTCAGCCTGTCTTCCGGTTACCACCCTCAAACTAACAGCCAGACTGAGCGGAAGATTCAAGAACTCGGACGATTCCTCCAGGTCTATTGCTCTTCCAACCAACACGACTGGAGCCGTTATCTTCCCTGGGCTGAATATGCCCAGAACTCATTGAAACAATCCACCACCGGCCTCACTCCGTTTCAATGTGTTCTGGGCTATCAACCCCCTCTATTTCCCTGGTCGGAAGAGCCCACCAACGTCCCAGCCGTCGACCACTGGTTCTGGGAAAGTGAGAGGGTCTGGGATTCGGCCCATGTACACCTGCAGCAGGCAGTTCGGAGACACAAGATCTTCGCAGATGTCCGACGTCTTCCAGCTCCCACCTTCCAGCCAGGAGATCTAGTCTGGCTCTCCACTAAGGACATCCGCCTCCGGCTGCCCTGTAAAAAACTCAGCCCTCGATACATCGGGTCGTTTCCCATCCAGAGGCAAATCAATCCCGTCACCTATCAGCTCCAGCTCCCTTCTCACTACCGCATACACCCTACATTCCATGTTTCCCTCCTCAAACCTGCCACTAATTCTCCTCTTCCTCCCTTCACAGAATCTGGCGGTACCGAGGCACCTCCTCTTCCGGAGATCCTGGAGGACCCCTCCGTCTACCGGGTCCAGGAGATATTGGATTCTCGACGGCAAGGGGGCCAGATCGAATATCTAGTTGACTGGGAAGGATATGGTCCTAAAGAAACGGTCCTGGATTCCTCGCAAGGACATACTAGATCCTACGCTACTCTCAGAATTCCACCAACAACATCCAGAAAGACCTGCACCCAGACCAAGGGGCCGGCCTCGCCGTCGCATTCGGGCATTGGGAGCTGCCCGTGGAGGAGGGGGTACTGTCAGGAACACATCCGGACCGTCAGATTCCTTCACCACACCTACTCATTCACAATCACCAGCCTTCTGATCACCTGCACCTGTCCTCAATCACCATTCACCTCCATTAATACCCAGGACTTTCCATCAGTCAGTTGTCAGATCTACTCGCTAGATGCCGGACTCTATGCTCGCAGCTACCCTTTCTTTTGATAATTTATCTGCCTGAAAACCTGCCTTCAACCCGACTTAGTTCAACTATTCTCTTCAAGCTAAGTTTGAACCTGTTTTCGTTTTGTTTGATTATTTGGTCATGATGTTATGTTTATTCTGAACCCTCTTTTGTGCATTCTCCCTCGTGTGAATAAAGACCCATTTAAATTCACCCTAATCTCTCTCTCTCTCTTACTGGAACTTTGACAAATACAGTGCAATGTAATCACAATCACAAATGCAATATATATATATATAAATTCTCTTCCATTCTTCTTTTGAACTTTCCAACTGATTTTGGTGGCCACAAACAATCTTTGTTCTGCCTCTGTCATTTCATGCACAAGAACATGGTCTATTACAGTCTAATTTCATCTGAAAAGGCTGTTCTTGGTTTTGCTCTTCCTTGTCCTCCTCTTTCTCCACCTCATATTCCCACTCTTCTGTACCTCTCAGATTGACAGATGCCCCCGTGCCTTCTGTGCACTTTCAACTCCGTTATATTTAGTATATTTGAATATTTTGAAATTAGTGTGAATAATTTTGATTTACTGTGTGCTAACGATGACAGCCGTGTTGCAGTTGTGCTTAACTTTTGCTTTCTTGTGTTTAGTTTTCTAATCATGTTCTTCAATAAACAATTCTCTATGTAACACACAAATGTCTAGGCTTTGAATAATTACCTATTTAAACATTATGTTTGGTTTCTGTCAAACTACTGTAGGGTATCAGAGTGAATCAGACAAATTGAAGATCCGATCAGAACATTTGGTTGAAACCAAAGAGCCAAATTCCAAAAAGAGGCCCCGACTAACTAGACCAGGTCATAAATCTGTCCATGATACTCTGGTGCCAGCCAGCCTGAAGTAAGCTTAAACAACCAACTTTTACAGCTTTGAACAACTTGCAAAATTAACACAAAAGAACACAGTTATTGATAATCCCAACTCAGGAAGAAGTTTGTCAATTTTGGGACAAGAAACCCAAGATCAATCAAAGATACAGCACATCAGGACCTTCATATGAGGAAACTTTGTTGGGTGGTGCTCCCCCACCCAAGACAAGAACCAGACTGAAATTCCTTCAGAATTCTTTTGTGCCTCAGAACATGCCCCTAGTTCACAGAATGACATAGAGACTGTCCTTTTTACCTAAATATTCACCAAAATGATCCTTAAAAAGACTTATGAATGAACATCAGACCATTGCATAACTCCCTACTATGTATGTTACCCACACATTTGTCTATTATGTTCTAATCACTCATTGTGTATGTCTTTTTAATAACTATTGAATAGCTTAAGGGTTTATATTTGTGTTTGGTATGTATGAGTTTGAAAATTCATGCTTTGAACGTTTCCACTGATCAATCCTTTGTAAAATGTATTATATTCAGGTTATAGAAATCATGGCCAAATTATACTCTGCAAGAGCGGGAAAATTCTGACCATGTGACTGATGAGATAACGTGCTGATTTATGTTTTGGGAGGAGAAACATAGCAATATCCTGAGTTAAGACAACATCTAATTGGTCAAGACACCATTTTGGGATGTGTCCAAAGCTGAGTTTAAAACCACAGGACACCATAAATTTTTGCTTTTAGCTGCTGGTTTTAACCATCGCTTCTAGTCATGCTTTTAGTTTGTGCGTTGTGCCATCGCTCCTAGCCATGCTCTTAGCCATCATGTTTGCCGCTGTTTTTTTGCGTTCTTTGAGCGCTTCCTGGCTTGCACGACAGCCACTCCTCTAAAACGGAAACATGAGGAGATCGTCACATTTCTTTCTTTTACTTTAATCTTTTCTTTCCGTTCAGAGTTTTGTGTTCTAAGTTAAGTTTTGCCGCTAAGCCGTGTCTCAGACTTCGTGCCTGGCTCAAAACTTCAACCAGCGTACACAACTCCATCCTCCAGACATCACTTCCAACGACCACAAACTTCCAACCAATTAGCAACCTTGGGGAACCCCTTTCTGCAATGCCGTCATCAAAGGAAACCCCTTAACACGAAGGCAACGCAAGTACAACCTCCAGATTCTAGCTGAACTGGTGCATTTAATATAAAGTTTAATAACCTCACTGAGAAACTCAACGCGAGGGTTAATTAAATGATTGATGGTTGTTCAGGTCTAAACAATTGCATATACTTATGCTATAAACTTGGGATTCATGTTTTCACTCTTCTAAACTCATTCTTTCCTCATCTCTCTCTCTTTCTGCAACTTGTATGAATGTGTGAATGTGCGTCTATGTGTTAGATTAGTTTATATGTCTTAGGTTTATCCAATAAATTCCTATTCATATTGAAAAGAGAAAATCTTGTGTTTTGTGCTTATAAATTAATGTCTTAAACTGCCAACCTTGTTACCGTGCTAACAAATAGTGTTTTCACTATATTTTGGATATTAGGATCTAGTACAGAATTGATGTTATACGGCTCGCTCAATGTATCACTGGCCGATTAATTGATCCGCTGTAAACGTAGATTCTGTTCAATCTTAAATGATTCCCTTTGAGCTAAATTGACTTCTGTAGATCCCCTACACTACACATGGGTGATGTATTTCTTTTCTTTTGTACTGTGTAATATTTCAGTCTTGCTTTTGTGTTTACTGTGAATTTTTCAATATCTCTGTTATTTTTTTTTCTGACTTGTACAGAAATGTACATAGGAGCCCATGAAAGAAGAACTTTAGGTTTTGAATAACTGAGTGTGTAATTATGATATATCTAAAAATATAATATGGTGTTTGCAAGATAAAACAAATGTTTGCTTTTGAGATGTTTGTGATATTTTGAATGCATTGCTTCATTTTGCAAGAGACGTGAGGCAGTTCACATTTTGTAGCATTTTGCAATTCTCTGATTTGTGTGTAAAGTTTTGAAAAAAATAGACAATTTTGAAAATGTAAGCAGTTAAAAAAAAAAAATGTCTTATTATTAGGTTCAAATTTATTTTCCGTTGAATCACAGCAAATCGTAATATCTCCTGTTTCATTTGTACCTTTAGTAGATGATCTACAGTAGATCAGACAGAAGAGCAGCAGTGCAGATCCACATGCAGAAATACAGAGAATCAACACCATTATGTGTAAAACTGAGAAACCTGAAAAACACAGACAGTTATTGGACAATGTTATTATTGTGTAAAGTTCATTGTAAATATTTAAACATTTGTCCCCAAAGTATGATGAAGTAGGAACACACGGCTAAAATATAGTCCATAGCTTTCTATTGTTTTATAGCTAATTATAATCTTATGATTAGTTTAAATAAATGTTAATTCATTAATTAATTTATTTAAAAAAAATCAAATAAATGAATAAATCAAATAAATCACTATTTGATCTCTGTGTCTTATATGAAGTGAGCAGTTACAGCTAACGAGCTGTAACTGATGAAAGTAACTGTCACTTTAACCCTTTCGGTCAAATATTGCACTGCAAACATCATTAACATCTAACCCTGCATTCAAGATATATTTAATTATATTTTAGCATCCGTGATCTTGGCCAGGGCAATACTGAGGGAGAAAATCATCTGGTGGGCTTCTTGTTTGATTTTATGCTTATCCTTTTAAACACTGGTAGTGTTTTTTTTTTTTTTGTTTGTTTGTTTGGTTTTTTTTTTACTATTTTTTATTTCTTTATATATGTTTTGTATCAACACAGCAACCACAGGAAAACATACAAATGTGATCCTAATTTAACACATTATTAAATGCATTAATAATTTTCTCACTCAGAAACAATCCTCAAGACAAGTGATTTCCAACATTTCTACAGTAATACTGGTAATACTGCACTGAAATATATTCTAAGCTTAAAAAATGAAATATTGCCAAAACAATCAGATGAACCACAGCTTATGCAATGTAACAGAACATTTAGCAGTCTATATGTGGCTAAACTGTGGATCATCTATCATTGCTTTGGCACAAAATACATCCAATAACCACATCTTTCAAATGATTCTTTTCTCACTTAGACACAAAACCACCAAATAAGAAGATATTTTACAAAAGAAAACTCTGTATAATGCTGCCTGTTGCTAGTGTTTATTAGGTTTGTGTTTAGTAAGTGATGAACTGTGTTTGTTAGATGAAAAGCTTTGCTAGAGTTTTGGAAGAATGGTTTGATTTGAGACATGAATGAAGTGTTTTGGTAGTTTTACTGTATTTTGAATGTTAAGTTAACTGCCAAGTTGAAAGTTGGTTTACTCGTCTATCCTGCCATGAGTGATCTCACATCTCTTCTGCTTCAATGGGAGGTCTAATCTCTCTGTAGCACAGGCCATAACCTCCAGCAGCTCCTCGTATGCTGAGCAGGCAGGCCAAGAGGGCCACACAATCTCTTTGACTTCCTCCACCATCTCCTGCTCTCCTGAGCTGACTGCTAAAAGCACTGTCTGCTGGATCGGATGATGTCAAAGATAACACTTTCGTTTGTATCAGTGACTGAAGAGTGAGCAAGATTAAAACCTTTCTCAAACTCTTCTGCCAGCTCAACTTAATTTCAGTTTCTACAAGAGTGGGTCCTGAGCCACAGGGCATCAGCACTTGTCCCAGTTCCCTTGTAAAGAAGCTTTTTCATCTTTTGGAAATACATTTTACAGACAAAAATATTAATGTTTTGGGGTGTTTTATGAGTGACAAAATATATTTCTTGCTACCTTTGCTGGTGTTGTGGAAGAATGAGCTGATCTGAAACACGGATTAAGTGTTTTGGTTATTTTTGTGCATTTTGCTTGTGAAATTTAACTGCTGTGCCAAGCTGAAAGTTGGTGAAGAACTGTGTGAACAATTTTGAAAAAAGTACTTTCCTTCTCATAATTTCATGCAAGTATTATGAATAAATAAATGAAATAAGGGATTACAATGTGCTTTGTGGGTGACTCAAGCTGAAGACAGTATGTGTTTCCCATGAAGATCACTGTCCTGTGTGTGTGTGCTGCTATCAGCTGTGTTCTGCTGCTGGTGACGTCATCTAATCTCAGAGGAACTGTCACTTTGCATTTTTTAAACAAAATTGTCGGTTGTATACATGTATACATGAATCAAAATCATTTTGTTGTAAAATTTTTAATCTTAATAAACCTTTTATGCAACTGGACATCAGTGAATAACTAAATTACACTCATGCATTTTTTATGACTCACCCAGTCGCTCCAGTTCTACAGTTGTATTGGCTGAAAGTCCTCCTGCAGACACCTCACACATGTAAACTCCTTTATCCTCAGTTCTGACACTCTTCAGTCTGAGAGAGAAGTTTCCTTTGTGGATTTCATCAGTGAAGAACTCAACTCTGTCTCTGTATCGCTCATCTGATGCCTCTGGTAAAGCCTCATTGTTTTGGTAGAGAAGAACCATAATTTCTTCAACTTCATCTGTTTTCTTCCATGAAACCTCTTCAATGTCTTCGAGTGTGATGTGAGAGTCTACAGAGCAGCTCAGAGTGACGTCTTCACCCACAGACGCAGATATGGAGCGACTCGATCCTGAAACTCTCAAACGCTCTGAAAGAACAAAAAGTGTAAATATCACATTCAGTAATTAGTTCATGTAAAACTAATTAGTTCTTTTTCACTTTTCACTTTTTTAAAATCATAGTGAAAATGAAGGCACTCATGTGTTCAATACTCACCAACATCATTAACTTTTATTTCAACCACACTCTCCCCAGACTCTTCCTGAATGTGAACTGTACATGTGTATTGTCCCTCATCTTCAGCTCTAAGATTGTCCAGCCGGAGGGAGAAGTTTCCATGTTGAATCTCTTCATTAAAGAAATGAGCTCTATCCTGATAATCGTGGGCTCCTGTTTGACTCTCACCATCTTGAAACAGATGAACTAAAGTGTCTGAGTCTGTTCTTCTCCAGTTCACCTCCAGACCCTCCACTGATAAAAGTTGATCAACAGAACAGGGCAAAACCACTGAAGATCCCAGAGGAGCAACCAGAGGACCAGAGGGACCTTTAACAATCAAACCTGAGACAGAGAAATGAAATAAAGATTGTTTTATAGTTCTTCAAGTATAAATGGATTCATACTACACAGAGCATTATAACTGACATTAAAAAGATAATGTACAGTAGGTGCATTCAGGGATATCGCTAGGACACGACCCCACATGCTGGTTTTGGTTTCTAGATATTTAGGCTGTTTACTCACACAGGGTCACTGACAGCCTTTTGGTGTTTACATTTACTGCACTCTTATGGCATCACAAAATTTATTCTTGGTTAACATGTAAATTCAAACGTTTTTTTTTTTTTTTTTTTACTTTTTCAAACTTTTTTTTCAAGCTTCAGTATTTGATCATTTGTTTTACATTAATCATACTGTGATGACAGAGGAGAGGTAAGAAACAATTTCTTTGTGTTTATCTCATCCACTACTTACAGTGTAAAAACACTACAACATTGTTCTTTTAGATGCAAAATGTATGTAATGCTGTTCTTCAAACTATATATATATATATATATATATATATATATATATATATATATATTCATTAAACACTTAAATTTACTAATTTACTCATTTGAATAGTTCTAATTTACTGTGGAGTTCTGTTAAACTGAAGTTGTCCAAATAAACCACTTCTGATTATAAAAAAAAAAAAAGTGATCTGAAACTGCACATCATTCTTCTTAGAAAATGAAGAACTGAGAATGAGTTTCTCTCTAAATTGAAATAGTGAGATTTCTTATAAAGCAGCAGGACGAAGGGCAGCCAGGATTCTAGGGGCCTTGACGCCAAAATATAGTTTAGAAATAAAAATAATAAAGAAAGAACTGAGCATTAAAAATAGTTTTGTTGAAGAGAGAGAGAGAGAGAGAGAGAGAGAGAGAGAGAGAGACGTAAACATATAATATATTAATATTGTACGTACCATCGGTGATCATCAGCAGTACTGACATCAAAACACAGTTCATTCGGTGCATCTTCAAATGATAAATTAAATCAAAACAATTATGTCCTTTAGCTATAAAAGACCACAAATAGCGATGTTTCTCTGACGGAAGATCATGTTCGTGAAATGTCCGCGGATCAATTTTACTTCCACTTGTGTTCTTCAGTTTCGAGTTCAAATGGTCAGTCAGCTGATCAGGAACTATTAGTCTAACTTACTGACATATAGACAGTGCAATAAAACACATGCTCATATGGTCAATCCCAGATAAATTAATCATGTCTTTAAAACAGAGAATCATCAAACTAAGTTTTTTTTTTACTGTAGTCAAGCCAGCAGCGATATAAAAAAGTCTAAGTGTGCGCGCCTGTTCCTATGATTACAGTGATTTAAAAAACAACAGAGAGAGAACGAGCTTTCAGTGCGCTTTTCATTGAGCTGCTCTCTGTGCCCAGCAATGTGAGATATTATTATAAGATGTTTCATGTTTTTTTTTGTACTTTTCTTTTTTTATCCTTATTTATAGCTGTCTTATGGTTTTCTTTATTTGGTCACCTTTTAAATCGTTGTTTTATGTAGGCTAGATGTTTACATCTAGATTATTCCAATTATTACCTTAATCATTTGTTTTTTTTCACTATGAAATGTGGTCTGAATTGTCTACAGTGATAATTTGAATCTGGAAATGTATGGAATTTTGAAATGGAAAATGTGAAGGAAACCTATAAGACAGAATTTACATTTTATGATCTATAATACTCTATTGATTGACAGAAGAGGTGCCATCACCGGAGTGTCTATTTACACTAAGTGCTAATAGCCCACCTTGTTGGCAGAGGCTATTTACATTAGCTCTCCCCAAATACGTGTTATAATACAAATTCCAGAATTTTTTTAAAAAACTGGAGACTTTCCATGGGAATTAACAGGAGTATATGGGAATTTACAGGAATTAATGGGAAATTCACTGGGAATTTGCAAAATTTAAGATTTAGCCCTGCTTACTGCAGGGCTATTGAGGCTACACACCCTACATGCATTGTGCATTCCTCCATAACATGCGCAGGTCATTTCTTGAATTCTGCACACTTAGTGAGATTTCATGTAAATTACATAAATATTACAAAAAAAAAAAAAACTTCCTTGTGCTGTGTGTAGGCTACTGAGCAACTGAATTATACCATTGTAAAAACACATACACTGACTAAGCAAACATTTAGGTGAGATAATAATAATTAAAATAAAAAAATAATAATAATAAAAAACTTTCTTTAAATTGCCCTTCCCCCACACAATCCCCCTAGTAGTCACCTAAGGGGAAGATTCCCCTCCAGTTTCTCTGAAGCCACATTTGCTGCATCCGAGCCCAAGGACTACATCTAAGTCTTCATATAACTAGCAAATACCAAAAAGTGTTTATACCGTAGCTAGGTAGCAGTTAATCAGATATGAAAAATCTAGTTAGCACTATTTCTTTGACAGTTTATGAGGCTGGGTGTCTGGGTGCTAGCTACTAGCTTAAGCTGTGATGCTTTTTCTTCTGCCTTCTGCTAGCCAGTTTTCTGATATTATACAGAAATATAGTACTGGTCAAAAGTCTGGACACATTACTATTTTTAATGTTTTTGATCACCGCATCTCTCATGCTCATCAAACCTTCATTTATAAAATACAGAACAAAACCGTAATATTGTGATGTATTATTAGAATTTAAAAAAAATATATTTTTTGAAGTATATTAAAACAAAACAATTGACAATTAAAACATAACTGTTAATTGTTTTGTTTTAATATACTTTAAAATATAATGTATAATGTAATGATGCAAGGCTGAATTTTCAGCATCATTACTCCAGTCTTCAGTGTGAATTGATCCTTCATTCTAATATGCTGATTTATTATCAATATTGGAAACAGTTGTGCTGCCTAATATTTTTTATTACCCGTGATACTTTTTTTTTGCAGGATTCTTTGATGAATAAAACGTTAAAGAACAGCATTTATTTAAAGGGGTCATCAGAGGCAAAATTCACTTTTACATGTTGTTTGAACATAAATGTGTGTTGGCAGTGTATGTACACACCCACCCTATTATGATAAAAATCCAAACAGTGGTATTTTTGTGATCTTTATAAGAAATATCCCCTTTTCCAAATCAAGCCGTTCTCAGCTTCTTGTCATTGTGACGTCACACCAACAAAGGCCGCTCTCCACTGATCTATATATAATGACTGGATCACTCATTGTGCTCTAAACTGCTGTTAGGCAGTGAAGAATCCGGAACTGTTCGATCCGCCATCTTACTCTTCCCTGCTGGCAGAGAGCACCAATGACTCACAGCTAAACCACTGACCCAAAATCACCTGATCTGAAGGGTGTTAGGCACACAGGATTCGTTTTTAGGATATTTTAATTATAGTCATCGTCACACACCCAACATTTTCGTTGCATCTCGTCTCGTTTTCGTCATGTGATAAAGGTTCGTTGACGACGATATTTAGTCATACTTTTCGTTGACGAAAGCAACACTAGTTTGGCCCCATTCATCAGTAACAGTTGTCTCTGATTAAAGTTTGTAAAACTTTAAAATGGTGTAAAATGTTCACTACAGAGGTGGGTGTTCCTCAGCTCATTGCAACCAGGTATTAGATATCTGCCTATATTTTAAATTCTTGTGGTTTTCAATCTGCCTATGTTTATGTTCCTTTCTTTAGCTGCTCCTTTAAAAAAAAACATTGTTTTTTTGTTTTGTTGTTGTTTTGTTTTTCTTTTTTGTGTCATGGTTTCAGGTGAGTGGTTCATGCAGTTTGTTCTAGGAACTTTAGCTAATTATTGCTCTAAGCTACAAAACAAATACTATATATTTTTATTATAGTCATTATTATTAATGATGTTTGTCAGAATGGGGACGTACAAGAGTCTGATCGCCTCTTCTTCAAATCACATGACGATGGTGATGACGTCACGGCAGCTGAGCGGATTTAATCGCGTCGAACCGAAAGTGAAATTAAAGCTGAGCGACCTGTAACAGCAGCTCGACTCCTGGTGAGATGATATTTCCTGCACTTCTGTGTTTTATGTACAATAGTTGCTTTTTAGATATTATACATTATACTATATGTCATTAGCAAGGTGGCGTGTGTGTGCAGCGACAGAGTTTCCAAAATGTATTGTATTTTGCACAATACATTGACAAAGGCTTTATGTTCTTTATTTTTTACTTGCATCAAACTTGTGTCTTTTCACCTCCAAAATAGTGTTTAATACGCCAATAGATTAAACTAACATAATTTTTCATTGCACCATTTTTGTCTTCTTTACAATAGAACACAAACATGCACATTGTTAAAAAATGCACAAATACAAATGCAATTATTTAATTATATATATATATATATATATATATATATATAGCAAAAATGTTTGTGGTTGAGGAAGGACTTTTGTCCTTTTATCAAGGATTTTAAAATTTTCATTCAGACAATAGACATTCAATCACACGTCATTGTTTTTAATAGTAGTACTTTAAGTAACGATACACCACGTAAAAAAAAAATAAAAATAAAAAAAATAAAAAAAAACTACATACAAATGCATGATGACCGATAAAGTTATAACACTGCACTAAAGGACTAAGGGGTATGGGATAGAGCAATCGATACGCTTTGTATTTGAGCCTAGCGTGACGTGTCAGTGAGGTAACGAAGCTTCGTTTTCAGAGATCACGTGACAGCCTCATTTCGAGCAATGCTTCGGAACAGGGGTGTACACCAAATTCTGGGCCCTATGCACAAGCAGTGGCCATGGGCCCCCGTAAGTAATGTCATTTCTAATTTTGTGTTATGCGGTTGTGTTATTAGCACTGATAATCGCGGTGGTATTGAAGTGTTTTGTAACCACAGCAGGAGTTCATTTGTAGACTATTTGCTCTCACATTTTGGGCTCACCTTTCTTGGGAAAGAAGTCTGTTAGCAGTTGCTTTCCCTCATTTCTTTTGTTATCCCTTTCTTGCCTCTCTTTTCTTTTCTGAGAACCGGATTTAGCTTTCTTAGACATCATCTTCCATAGCACAGTTATGCACTGCCGTCAGCAGAATGAACGCTACTTCAAATGGCCTAGTCAAAAAGCCCGGTGAAGGTGGACTAAACCATTTCGTGCAAGGGAGAGGGTGCTTGTCCTCAGACACTATATGTACTTGGACACCATTTAATACATCAATCAACTGATGCATTTACCCAAAATATTAGCATTTACATTAGTTAACATTTATTGTTATCTTAAAATTCTATTTAAAGGAAAATAAAATTTCACTCCTCAGGGGCCCTCCCCCCACTTGGGGCCCTGGTAATTTAGTCCCACTTTTCACCCAACTACGACGCCCCTGCTTCGGAACACTGTTTCGAAACACTAGTGTGTTGAAAACTCGAAACGTGTGTCGACACTAGGTGTCGATCTATCCATCAATAGTGTATGAACCCTGGACTGCAAAATTAACACATAGATTTGGATTAACCTATTGAAGTATTACTAGACAGCATTGCGAGTTTTATAAGAACATCTTTACTCTGTGCTCAACATGTTCAATTAGGCAAACTTCCGGTACACGCAGGTACACACAGGAACGTATGACGTAACACAAGATATTACGTATTACAACATCCCCCCTGTTTAACATAAGTGTATAAACATCTCAGACAACCATGACAACATTACTTTTTTTTTTTTTATAACTGCACAACAAAATATTCATAAAGACATTACAGATTTTTTTTTTTTCAATGAAGAGTGTACATTATAACAGTAATGGCGAACATTGGAGCTGGTTGTGTATGCAGAAATAAGCATTTTAGTCCATATTTGGAACTCTCTTTTTTTTTTTTTCTCTCGTTTGCTTAGCTATTACCATCTTTTACATAGTCCCTTGTATTGCACTGGCTTAATGTGATTAGTCCTCTTGTTATAATTATGGACCTTTTCAGTGTTGGCAAGCTGTTGTATCTGTTCATTTCCAGCTGCTAAGGCTTCATACTTTCTCCCCTCTGCTGGTACGCCGGCGAAGTGGGATGGCCTTTAGGCTTGCTGTACAGATCATTTCTGAGAGGAGCATCAAAGGTACAGCAATGATAAGCTCGACAAGGCGTTCATTAAGTTCATCGATCTGTGAACTGGCACTTCCGAAAGCGCTAAAGTTCAGCTCTAGTCCTAAAATCATCAATACTCTCATTTTTTTGCCTGTATTGCATGAGATGGAGTCTGTGGATTCCTGAAGTTCACATTTAATTTGAGTTGTCCTTCAAAAATTCCCACAAGGTGTCAGGCTTTTCTTATCTGCATCACTGAGCCACTTGCATTGGAGTCGTTTCAATCTTCATCTCAATTCCTCTACAAATTTTTCTAGCTTGTTTTCTCTATCTGTTATCTCCTCATCCTCAAGGTACAGATTCATTTTTTGTTTGAATAAAGACACTGCTTCACTTAGATGGGTAGGACCAGTTCATCATCGGTAAATCGCGATGCCATTTTATTGCGTTCTTTGTACTCGCGTTATAAGCCGCTTTTGCTTTCCCGTGTTTTGTTGTACTGGACCGTGCCAAGCGGTTATCCGCAGAGACAATGTGCTCCTTTTCGGTCCCACAATGTACAAGAGATAGCGTTGTGGAAGGACTTCGCGTTATGCACAATCAGTCACAAGTTAGGCTCCTGCGGCATAATGATTTTTCCTTCACTGGTCCACGAACACTCGCAGCGGTTGGCGTTGTAGGTATTTACGGCTGCCACCATGAAGTATTACTAGACAGCATTGCGAGTTTTATAAGAACATCTTTACTCTGTGCTCCAACATGTTCAATTAGGCCAAACTTCCGGTGCATTTCGGGTACACACAGGAGGCGATATGGCGTAACACAAGATAATGCGATATTACAACACCTATTAAACTGACAATGGCTGAAATCTGGAATGTCTGGGAAGACCAGTATAATGGATAATTTTGTGAACCAACTCGTGCAACTTTAGGTAACCATAAAGCAATCTGCAATCATTGTGGTATACCTGTTCATGGATCCATCCAAGCTACATCAAATTTTAAGCGTCATCACAGGTGGTACTGTTTGTGGAACAGGTACTTTAAAAAACACTACCATATGAACAACTTATTTCCCAAAAGAATCACACAGATATAATTTTATCCTTAGATAATAAATGGACATTTGGTTATTTACCAATGTAGAGCAAAATAATTTTGTTTATGTTGTTGCATGCATAAAATTGTGCATGGGACACAAAAGATTTAATACAATCAATATCCTTAATATGTCTGGCACTTGTACTACCTTGTCAGGCATCAATGCTCATTACAAAATTTAGCTTTTCCAGTTACCATCATTTGTTAAATTAAATAACTGATTGTGGTCACAATATGTCGTGCTGTATGTAGTTTTGGAGACCATGAACATTAGAGTCATCACAGGTGACCTAATTTTTTGTTTATTTGTTTTATTTTTCTAGAGGAATCATCCAGGATTCTTAGTGACACAGCTACACTCACCAACAAAAGCTCAATTCCAGTCTGGAGAATGACTTGCTTGACCTCACTACAAAATTGCCAGCCACCAACCGTCATCAGTTGGGCTTTACAGATAACATGCAGGCCATTGTTAATAGGATCGTCCTTTGTCAACTGTTGAAGACAAGGACTTTTTGAGATTCTCCATTTGGCTGAACCTCGTTTTGCAATGCCAAGTCGCCAAGCACCTGAGTCAAAACTTATTCCACAATGTGCAGATGACATTAAAACAGCTAAATGTCCCAAAAAAGGTTCATCACATATTGTGACTGTTGATAATCTGGTCCTAGCAGGGACATGCGATTTTTTGGGTATAACTGGTCATTTTATTTTAAACTTTGAGCTTCATACAGTCTCATGTTCTCTTGCGAATTTTCAAGGGAAAGCATACATAGAGAAATATTTTTTTTTAGAAATGAGAATACAATTGCCACATACGGTATTTCTAACAAAGTCTCTGTCATTGTAAACCCGACAATGCTGCAAACATGGTGGCATTTTATCTCTTCCACCAGTGGAGACTCAGAGAGTGCCACAGATGATGACGATCGTTATGGAGCTGAACTTCACGAGAGATCAGTACGCATAACTGATGAACTGGATTATTTACCACCAGAGGAGCCCATGCTTTATCATACTGTCCAGCTTGTGGTCCAGCGATGCCCTAGAACAAGCAGGTCCTTTTAAAATTGTGATGGCAATGAGTGCAGAGGCTCACAAAGTTTTGCCACAAAACAACAAGAGCAGCAGGGAATGTCATGTAAGCTCCCAGCTGCAAATGCAACAAGATGGAATAGCCAGCTGAAAATGATGGGGGCATTTCTTATGTTACCTTCACATGTTTTGTCAGAGCTGCAAGCCCCTGTTCAGTTTACAGTTTTTTTCAGTTGCTAACATCCCTTTGTCCATTCTGTAGTCACATTTTCAAAACTCTAAACACAATTAGCACAACATCTCTCTGTTGTGGCCATACCATTAACACAATTCATGTTGTTTTCACACAATATTCAGTCAATTTATAAGTTTCTAAAATGCTTAAATTTTCTTTTCACACAAGCTTACTTCATACCAAAATCATAGATCTTTCTTATCTTATTTACAAATGCTTAAACACATCATGTCAGAAATGAAGATCTAATGTTCCAAACCTTAAATACAGTATAAAGCTTCTACTTCTGCAACAACAGCAGCTCAAAAGTATTGAAAAATATTTCTATATAAAATATTTTAACAACTAATATGCATTTTTAAGTAACAGATCAATGAAATATTTAGAAATAGCTGATTCCATTCTCATTTGAAGGAATAAACAGGTGTTGAAGCTCTTCCCATTACATCAACATAAAAAGACCTCTTTGAATTGGTTTTGTGGATGCAGAACAACACAAAGAATCAAGGAGAGAAAAAAAATAATGTCTGGGAGAGGGAGAGAAATAGTTGTAGGAGGTAGAGGAGTAGTTGGATCAGAAAAGGGGAGAAGAAAAGGTAGGGGAGAGGAGTAAGAATGTGTGCTGGACTGTGCATTTTTATGTTTGGTTTTTTTCCTTACACATGAGGAACCTACAAAAGCTTGTCTCCCTTGGAATATAAAGGGTACAGGGTAATTGTGACTTTTTTATCTCACAATTCTGATAAAGTCTGAATTGCAAGATGTAAACTTGGAATTCCAAGAATATACGTCCGAATTGTGAGATAAAAATGGTCATAATAATCATATTTTCTTTCTTTTTCTGTGACGGAAACAAGCTTGCATAGTAACCAAAGGCCACGTATGTTGGAATTTCTGTTGATCACTGGCATCAGCTATCATAGGGCACCATCCACATCCAACCCCAACCCACTGGAAAGCAATTGCAATCAATGTTCCAATCGAATTTCTGCATAGAGGACCCTATCTTTTTCTATTGTACATTCTATAAAGTAATGATGACTCATTCCGTTTTAGATAGTATATTGCCAAGAAAGAACACATTCAACACCTACAAATGTAAAATGGGTTTCTGTTTAGGGTAAAATCAAATTAAAAAAAAAAACAAAACAAAAAAAAAAAACAATAGATTTAAATATTGTCTCTTATATTTGGGTAGAACTGAAACATGACAATCAATGCAGCTTTTGTAAAGCCATCAATGTTAGTATTTTGACAGGCACTGTGCTATGATTGACTATATGTTTCTGTTGGATAGAAACTAGTGCTAATGTTTTGACCGAATGACTCGTTTTTGAATCGGGTTTGCTGTGTTTTGATAGAGTTGGTATAGGTAGAAAATGGTATTCAGCATTTTGAAATGTGAGTTTTATATTTATTTAACAAAATATGGTTTTGGCCAGAAAATGAACAATTTGGCTAATTGTGTGATGTAGGTGTGTTGCTGTGTTAAGAGTTTAGAAAAAGTACTTCAAGTATTGGTAAATGCTTGTTAGCAATTGAAAAAAACTGTAATGAAATGAAGCTAATCAAAGAACTTTGTGAAACTCTGGAAACATTTGAGGAAGCAACTGATAAATGTCAGGCTGATAAAGTTATAACTGCAAGTTATGTTATTCCATGTGTTCGGGGTCTTCGTCATGCTGCAGAATCAATGAAACCAAATAAAATGAGCACAATTATAAAATCCTCTGTTGAGAAACGTCTGTCTCAATTTGAAGATATGGAGTGGTTTCAGTTGGCTGCAACCCTTGACCCAAGGTTTAAACTTGACTGGTGCATAGGTGAAGAAAGACAAACCATTAAAGACATTCTAACAAAGAATGTCATTTCACTCTCTGCACCTTCAGTTCCAACTTCAAAAGACTGCTCTTCTCCACCAAAAAAGAGGTCAAAACTTTTTGCATTCATGGACACCCAAGTTCCCTCTACATCTACACAGTTACCAGCATCAGAGGTACCAAGTTACCTAAGCCTACCATGTCACAATGAGGAGTCTGATCCTCTCCTGTACTGGAAGGACAACCAGAGTCGTTTCCCCTTTTTGGCTCAAATTGCATGCCAATATCTTGCTGTGCCTGCTTCATCTGCTCCTGTAGAACGCGTTTTCAATATTGCTGGTAAGATATTTAGGCCTGAGAGATGCAATCTTAGTGATGCCAAATTTCAGGAAATGATGATAATTCGATGCAATAAAAAGTGAATGAAATACATGAATGAACATGACTAATTTTTTTGTGAGTTGAGACATACATTATGTGGTAATCATATATTGAATGTATAGTACATCCAGAAACTTATCACCACTGTCATTCAATTATTAATTCATAATGTACAGTTCTCATTTTTATTTACTTGCATTTGATCAACTCTATTTCATACATTACTTGGTATTTGTAAAGCATCATAAATAAAGTTCAAATGTATGTCTCTAAATGCAATCACAAATAAATGCTCAGAAACAGCAATAAACGGAATTCAGTGGAATTTCCCTGAACTGAATTCCACTTCCTGTAATTCCAATTCTGTGGTGTGGTCAGTGACTGCTCGGGAGGCGTGGGATCCATTTGCGATACGTTTATTGACAACCTCGAAGTCAAACAGGCAGAGTTAATCACCAGCAATCTGTGCAATGAGGGTAATCCGAAGAATAAACGATAGTCCAGGCAGAAGGTCGGGGCAGGCAGCAATAAATCAAAACACGAGAATACACAGTCCAATCGGCAACGGGAAAAACACTAGAAATGAAAACGCTCAGGATGATAGTCAAGCTAACCAAACTTCGCAGAGAGCGTCTCCGGCCGGCAGCCTAAAATGGCCGCCAGAGAGGAAGCACTACGAGCGACCCGGAACCGGAAGTGGGCGCCCCAGGTACGGTATGATGGGAAATGTAGTGTGTTAGAACTCCGGGGAGGGTTCCCGCTGACAGTGGTTAGAGGGAGCCACAGAGACCGCGGTGGTGACAGAGCCCCCCCCCTGCGAGCGACTCCTGGCGCGAGGAGGAGGCCGGCGCCGGGGTCTACCTCTTCCACGGGGAGCTGGTCGATCCGGATGAGATGAGTGGAAGTCGACGGTGAGGGAGGGGTCGAGAATGTCTGTGGCAGGGACCCAGGATCTTTCTTCTGGGCCGAACCCCTCCCAATCGACCAGATATTGGAGGTGACCTCGCCGGCGCCGAGAGTCCAGGATGGCTCTGACTTGATAGACCTCCTCGCCGTCGATGATGATGGGGGGAGGTCCCTGGGAGGCGGTCTCATCTAGGATCTCTCCCCTTTCCGGACTGTCAGCGGGCTTTAACAGGGAAACATGAAAAGTGGGTGAGATACGGTATTCAGACGGCAGTCTTAATCTGAATGAAACTGGTGTAATTTGTCTAATGATTTGAAACGGACCCACGTACCTGGGGCTTAACTTTCTGCAAGGCAGACGAAGGCGCAGGTCCCGGGTAGAGAGCCACACCCATTGCCCGGGCTCGTAGGGAGGGTTAGGACGACGTCTTCGGTCGGCTTGCACTCTAGTGCGACGGATGGCGCTCTGAAGATGGACGTGGGCCTGGTTCCAAGTCCTCTCACTCTGCTGAAACCAGGAGTTGACCGCGGGTAGGTTGGAGGGTTCCCCTGACCAGGGAAAGAGAGGGGGCTGGAAGCCTAGGATGCACTGGAACGGGGTGAGTTGAGTGGAGGGTTTGCGCAGGGAGTTCTGGGCGTATTCAGCCCAGAAGAGATATCGACTCCAGGTGTTCTGTTGGTCATGACAATAGGTGCGGAGGAAGCGGGTCAACTCCTGGTTTAACCTCTCTACTTGACCATTAGCCTGGGGATGATATCCTGAAGTCAAACTCACGTTAACTCCAAGGAGGCTGAAGAAGCTTGACCAGAGACGTGAGGAGAATTGAGGCCCGCGGTCCGAAACGATGTCTTCTGGGAGGCCGTAAAGTCGGAAAACCCAGTTGCACAGTAACTCAGCGGTCTCCATGGCCGTGGGGAGTTTGGCTAATGGGATGAAGCGGCAGGCCTTTGAGAAACGGTCGATTATGGACAGGATAGTGGTATAACCGTTCGAGGGGGGAAGATCCGTGACGAAGTCGACGGCGATATGAGACCATGGGCGTTGTGGCGCGGGCAAGGGCTGCAGCAGTCCAGCGGGAAGGCGGTGAGGTACCTTGGATATGTTACAAGTGGTGCATTTGTTGATGAATTGGATGGTGTCGGAGCGTTGACCTGGCCACCAAAATCGATTATTCAACAGCTGCAGCGTGGCCTCTATCCCGGGGTGACCTGAGCTGGGGATGTGATGTACTTCGGTGAGCACCCGTGGACGGAGAGCTAGAGGGACATAGACCAGGTTAGGTGGACATTCCGCGGGTGTAGGATCTTGTACTTGGGCTTCTGAGATTTCGGTCATGAGGTCCCAGGTCACAGGTGCTAAGATCAAGGAGGGAGGTAGTATGGGTTCTGGGTTGTCACATGGGGGTTCGGGCTCGTGGAGGCGTGAGAGGGCGTCGGCCTTGGTGTTCTGAGAGCCGGGCCTATAGGTGACGGAGAAATTAAACCTTGAAAAGAATAATGCCCAGCGGGCCTGCCGATGATTCAGGAGCTTAGCCGAACGGAGGTATTCAAGGTTTTTGTGGTCCGTCAGGACGGTGAAGGGGTGCTTGGAGCCCTCAAGCCAGTGCCGCCATTCTTCTAGAGCTAATTTGATTGCTAGTAGTTCTCGATTACCCACGTCATAGTTAATTTCAGCGGGGCTCAGTTTATGTGAAAAGAAGGCACACGGGAACATCTTGGCTGGTTCTCCATGGCGTTGGGAGAGCACAGCCCCGACTCCTGTGCTTGAGGCGTCCACCTCCACCACAAAAGGACTGTCGGGGTCGGGATGGTGGAGAATGGGTGCGGTGGTGAAGCGGTGACGTAATTCATCGAAGGCCTGGAGTGCCGATTGAGACCAGGTGAGGCGTGAGGCTCCCCTCTTTACCATGGCGGTGAGCGGTGCTGCCACGGAACTGAAATTTCGAATGAAACGTCGGTAGAAGTTTGAGAATCCGAGGAACCGTTGGAGTTCTTTGAGAGTGGTCGGACGTGGCCAGTTCAGGACAGCGTTGACCTTGCGTTCGTCCATGGCCACCCCCTCAGGGCTGATGATGTATCCAAGGAAGGAGATCTTATCGAGATGGAACTCACACTTTTCTTCTTTTGCGTAAAGCTGATGAGAGATGAGGCGTTGTAGAACAGCCCGGACGTGGGTGATGTGTTCGGCGTAGGAGCTGGAGTATATGAGAATATCGTCAATATAGACGATTACCCATCGGTTGAGCATATCTCGGAACACTTCATTAACGAAGGCCTGAAAGTAGGAAGGACTATTGGCTAGCCCGAAGGGCATTACCAAGTATTCGTAGTGTCCGCTGGTCGTGGAGAAGGCCGTCTTCCACTCGTCCCCGGAGCGGATCCTGATGAGGTTGTAGGCTGACCTCAAGTCCAGTTTAGTGAAGATCCTGGCTGAACGTAACTGCTCCAGGGCCGAAGGGACGAGTGGGAGCGGGTAGCGGTACTTGATGGTAAGTTCGTTAAGGGCACGATAGTCGATACAAGGACGGAGGCCTCCATCCTTCTTCTTAACGAAGAAAAAACCTGCGGAGGCAGGGGAGGTGGAAGGTCTGATGAACCCCTTAGCCAGTTCTTCCTGAATATATGTGTTCATGGCGGCTGATTCTGCCTGTGACAGGGGGAAGATGCGCCCCCTGGGGGGAGCTGCCCCAGGTACCAGGTCTATGGCGCAGTCACCCGGGCGATGAGGTGGTAGTTGGGTAGCCTTCTGCTGGCTGAAGGCCTCGAGCAGGTCTTGGTATTCTGCGGGAATGGAGGTGGTTGAGGGTGGTAGGCCGGCGGACGAGCAGGACGAATTCCTGGGCTGAGTGCAGTGCGTGTGACAGTAGGGTGACCAGCTGGTGATGATGCGTTGACTCCAGGAGATGGTGGGTCCGTGGAGATTGAGCCAGGGGTAACCCAGGACGATGGGTGAGTGAGGTGATGAAATCACAAAGAGACGGATGGTTTCATGGTGGTCCGGGGCTAAGCGGAGAGTGAGATCGGTGGTGGTGTGATGGATTCTGCCAGTGCCTAATGGTCGTCCGTCGAGGGCTGCCACTGTCACATGTGGAGAACAAGAGGAAACAGGTATGTGGTTAGCAGCTACAAATGCAGCATCAATAAAGTTTCCAGCAGCTCCAGAATCAATGAGGGCGGTGGTCGAAATAGTAACATCCCCAAAGCCCAGCTTTACCGGAATCTCACATCGACTTAAAGGGGGTTCTTCGTTACTCACCGCGGCTCGCTGACGTGGTGGTCGTGTGGGACAGGTGGCCCGGATGTGCCCTGGTTGACCACAGTAGAGGCACAGGTTACCCCGAAGTCTCCTCTCCCGTTCCTCCACAGACAACTTGGTGGCTCCGATCTGCATGGGCTCAGGTCCCGCGTCGATCGCTGATGCAGGCGATGGCAAGGCAACATTTAGGCGGCTGGGCTTACGTGCACGCATGATGTTGTCGACTCGAATGGATAAATCGATGTACTGCTCCAATGGTAATCCCTCATCCCGACAGGCCAGCTCTACCTGTAACTCGGCGTTTAACCCCTTCCTGTAGTGGAGCTTGAGGGGACCGTCATTCCAGCCGCTCTGGGCCGCGAGGGTGCGAAAACTTAAGGCATAATCCGCCGCGGTCCTACGGCCCTGCCTCAACGCCATAATCTGTTCACCCGCCTCACCGTTCTCCGAGCTTGGCTGGAACACCTCCTTGAAGCGTTGCAAGAAGGCAGAAAATGACGGGAAGGTGGGCTGATCCAACCGCCAAACTGCCGTAGCCCAGTCCAGAGCTCGTCCAGAAAGCAGTGAACACACAAACGCTATCTTAGCCTCATCAGTAGGGTATAAATGTGGCTGCTGGCTGACAAAAAGAGAGCACTGCAAAAGGAAACCCTTACATTTAGCGGGAGAGCCGTCAAACTTCTCCGGGAACGCCAAACGCGGGCTAGCGGCGAACGCCTGCGCCCCCGGGGCAGGCGTGATGGCGGCCGGCGTTGCGGGTGGTGGCGTGGCCGGTGGCGTCAGCTGGAGGCCTTGCAGCGCTTGCACGAGCTGCCCCGTGAGATCGGTGAGGCGATCCAATTGTTGCTGATGAGCCATCAAGGCCGATGCTTGCGCAGACAGCTCGGTTGTTATCTGATGAACTGTCGCGGGATTTGCCGGTGGCGTCGCCTGGGCGGTCGCTGGATCCAAAGTCGGCGAAGTTTTCTGTGGTGTGGTCAGTGACTGCTCGGGAGGCGTGGGATCCATTTGCGATACGTTTATTGGCAAACTCGAAGTCAAACAGGCAGAGTTAATCACCAGCAATCTGTGCAATAAGGGTAATCCGAAGAATAAACGATAGTCCAGGCAGAAGGTCGGGGCAGGCAGCAATAAATCAAAACACGAGAATACACAGTCCAATCGGCAACGGGAAAAACACTAGAAATGAAAACGCTCAGGATGATAGTCAAGCTAACCAAACTTCGCAGAGAGCGTCTCCGGCCGGCAGCCTAAAATGGCCGCCAGAGAGGAAGCACTACGAGCGACCCGGAACCGGAAGTGGGCGCCCCAGGTACGGTATGATGGGAAATGTAGTGTGTTAGAACTCCGGGGAGGGTTCCCGCTGACAGTGGTTAGAGGGAGCCACAGAGACCGCGGTGGTGACAAATTCAATTCCAACTCTGTTTCCTGTAATTGTTGTTGAATTCCAATTCCATTTCCTTCTTTGAATTGGAATTGTTGAGTTCATTCCTGAATTGACCCCAACCCTGCAGTCAAGCACTGCTAATCAAATACCTTTGATTAACTGATCATCAGCACGTCTGAGCGCCTCTATAAAAGCATAATATTTGGCAGTTTGCTGGTCTGGAGCCTTCAGGTGTGTGTTAACAAAATGCCAAGGAGGTAATACTTCAGCAATCATCTTAGAGAAGCAATTGTTGCTGCCATCAATCTGAGAAGAGTAATACGGCCATTTCCAAACTATTTAAGTTTATTCACAAGTGGAAAACATTTAAAACAGACACCTCTCCTTCCAGGAGTGGACGTCCCAGAAAATTCACCCCAAAATCAGACCGTGTAAATCTTAGAGAAATGGCAGACAACCCAAGAACTACACCTCAGACTCTACAGGCCTCAGTTAACAAGGTCATGACAATACCATTAGAAAAATATGGGATAAAAATGGCATGTTTGGAAGGCTTGGCAGAAGAAAGCCTCTTCTATCTAAAAAAAACAAAAAAAACATTGCAGCACAGTTTAGGTCTGCAAAGTTGCATCTGAACAAAACACAAGTCTTCTAGAATAATGTCCTCTGAACAGACGAGACCGAAGTGGAGATGTTTGGCCATAATGCACAGCGCCAAGTTTGGTGAAAACCTAAAAAGCATATCAGCACAAACACCTCATACCAAAACACAAGCATGCTGGAGGAGGGCTGATCATTTTGGGCTTGTTTTGTAGCCACAGGACCTGAGCACCTCACAGTCATTGAGTTATCCATGAACTCCTCTGTATATCAAAGGATTCTAGAGTCAAATGTGAGGACATCTGTCTGACATCTAAAATTGGGTCATGCAACAGAACAATGATCCCAAACACACCAGCAAATCTACAACAGAATGGCTGAAAAGAAAAGAATCAAGGTGTTGCAGTAGTCCAGTCCATGTCTAGAGCTCATCCTGACTCAATTGCTGTGGTGAGAGCTGTGCATAAGCAAATGACCACAAACCTCAATAAACTAGAGCAACGTTGAAAAGAAGAGCGGTCCAAATTCCTCCAGAACGATGTGAGAGACTGATAAATTCACACAGAAAATGATGCTTTAAGTTATTGCTGCTAAAAGTGGATCTACAGGCAGTTGAATTATAGGGTGTCCTAACTTTGTCATACATGGCTTTTCCATCTTTATTTTTCTTAAATAAATAATGACACAGTGTGATATGTCATGTGATGATGTTTATCTGAGGATTTATTTTCCAAATTTTAAGACCTGCCAAGGACCAGATATTTTTTTATTATGCCCTGATACAGAAAACCATGGAATTCAATAAGGTGTCCTAACTTTTTCACATGGCTGTATGTTTAAAATGCACCCTATTGTTACCAAATTTGTTCTAGCATGTTTATTTAAATGCATAAAACAACTTTTATTTATTTCTACAACAGCCTTATGAAATTCTGTGTATTTTTTTTTTTTTTCTGGTTATGAAATAAAGACATAAAATATTAATTAATCTTTTAATGAATGAAAATTAAATTTTATTTTTGCCAAATAAAGGGGATGTACTATTAAAATTTAAAAGATGGAAGAAATATTGTATAACAAAGTTTTATTCATTTTTCAACAGTAGTAGTAGTAGTACTGTAGGTACGTGCATTCTACTGAATGATAGTGATGTGTTTCTGGTACAATGTCTACAAACTAAACTGACTGAACTGAGCTAAACTGATTGAAGTGTAATGACCAGCTTTTGATTCATTCATTCAAACTTGGACAAATTCAGTGAATTCCTCTGAAATCATAAGGCGATACAAAAACATTCAGGGCTACAGAAAAATCTTTCGGGGCTCGAGCCTCGAATTATTAGCCCTAACGACGCCCCTGGACCATGTAATATATGCTGTAGTGCATTATGAACAGTAGAGAGCATCATTCTTGGTTTGTAGAGAAATTTTTACAAAAGAAAACATTGTAAAATGCTTTGAAAACCTTTGCTTTATGTAAAAATAAGTTGATCTGAGACTAATGAAGTGTTTTGTTAGTTTTCATGAGTCCATCTGAGATGTGATGCTGCCATCTAGTGGAGTGAAGTAGAAACTTCTGCTTCTTTCATCATGCTGGAAATGGAAAATCAAGTGAAACACATTGCATTGTGGGATACAATATAACCATAGAGTATACTGTTTTTTGTGAATATAGCAGGTCTTGCAAATGTTCTGTGCGTACAGCAAATTTGCATATTGTGCACATTACACATACTACATACTGCAGCAACAGTACAAGTTTTATTGTCATTTTTCTTGTGCAGAGAGAAAAACTAAGTGCAGTTTACATGGACATCATGGACAGCACTATTCACTGGGAATTAAAAAAAATTGTCTCCATTGTGAGAAAGGCCCAGCAGAGGCTGTATTTCCTCCACCAGCAAAGGAAGTTCAACCTGCCACAGGAGCTTCTGAAGCAGTTCTACTCAGCCGTCATTGAATCCATTCTCTGCACTTCAGTTACTGTCTGGTTCAGCTCAGCTACCAAATCTGACCTCAGAAGACTGCTGAGCGAATCACTGGCACAATCCTCCCTACTCTCCAAGAACTGTACTTATCCAGAGTGATCAAAAGGGCTAGCAACATCACTCTAGACCCCTCCAGCACACTCCCTCTTTGAACTGTTGTCGTCCGGTTGACGCTACAGAGCACTGAGCACCAGAAAGGCCAGGCATTGGAACAGTTTGTTCCCACAGGCATTTCATCTCATGAACACTTGACAATAAACGTGGAACACACAATGCATTTACTATAAATTATACATTTATTTAAGTTATTTATTTATCACACATGCTTATTTACATTTCAAATTTGCACCTAACAAAGCTGTACATATTCAATTGTATACTGTGTCTTTGCTATTTTGCACAGTGTCTGTTTTGTATATTTGTGTCAGACCCCTTTGCACTGTTTTTGCCCCATGTTACACCCCCATTTGGACTTTTGTTGGTTTTTCCCTTTTGTGTCCATATATGGTCTTTCCTGTTCCGTTTCTTGTTAAGTAATTATTGGTTAATCAATCACACCTGTGGTTGTATTGTTAACACTCCTTTATATGTTGGATTCTGTTCAGTGTTTAGTTGTCAGTTGTTGAAGTTATGTTGGTGTGTGTGTGTTTCCCTTCTGTGTCTGCCTGGAGTTACTGTTTGTGGATTATTATTAAAGACTTTTCATTATATTCTGTCATTGCTTGTCTTACTCTACACAGCCGTGACAATTTGTATGTTGTTCTTTTTCTTTCTTTCTTTATTATTCTGTTACACTGTGGAGCTTTCGTCACTACAACACATTCCTAGTGTAAAGATGCCTCATTCTGATTCTGATATTTAATAATTCAAAGACTGCAGAAATACAAACTCTTCAAACTCCATTGCTGCAAACATGATGCAAATGTGTTTTTTCTTCCCTTTGTTCTCCAACTCTTGAATTAAACTGAATGCAAAAGGAGTATACATTATGTGTCATGACATGACAGTGTCATAATGAAGGATCTGAGCTGCTACAGTCTCAGTGTTTCTGATGGGTGACACAGAACTGAACATTTACTGACATTGTGATTCTGAACTGTGATCACTGTGAGCTTGAGACTCGAACATTAATCCACAGATGTTAAAATTGTAAAACTGTTTTTTCTCTCTGTTGATCATGAAGGGGTCTCGGTTTCATTTGTACTGCTGAAGCTGGTTTACAGTTAGAGTTAGCTATAACAGCAAATCACTATTACATGATATTTAAACATCCTGCATATATTTACCAAGCACGAATGCATTAAATAGACTGAACTCCTCTCTTAAATCACAGAAACAAAACAAAAGCTTCTCAAGATGATGATTCTGATACCACTGAATCTTGGTCACTTTCTTCCGTCATGTCACTCTTATGTAATTCTGTTGTGTTCTGCTTCTGCTTCTGGTTTGATCCACTGGCTGGAGTTTCATCAGAAGCTGCTGCTGCTGCATTCTGGGTTCAGAAAAAGACATATTTTATCATGTGTTTTCAACAGCAGTGTTTCTCAGAGCTGCTCCTGGAGTCTCCTCACATAAAACACTCAACAGTTTACAGTACAGATATTATACAGTTGGGATGTAATGATGTATCAATATAGTGACATCAGGATAGGAAAACTGTCTCAATTATTGTGGTCACATGACGATATGAAACAATATAGGTCTTGCATGCAAAAAGTGTAGATTTTTAAAATATTCTAACATAAAAGGTGTTTAAAGTTGTGTTTTGGTCCATTATGATTTGGCACAGTATCTGTCAAACGAACTAAAACTGAAAGCGCCATCCCTTCATCATGTCTGTTTTCACTGCCCATTACAAAGCGAATCAGCACTTCGTTCAGGTGATCAGCTTGTGATCCGCTGTTTTCTGCACCTCAGAACGGCTCTGTTCATTGTAAATGAATGCAGTAAAGTGGTTTATTGCATGTACTGTTTAGCGCATGTTTGGGAAAGCAACAGCCACCAGTTATTAGAGCCCTGCATTTTAGCCCGAGCCCGACGGGCCCCGACTTTTTTAGGTCCCTAGGGCCGGGCTTCGGGACAATTTTTACATCATAGTTCAGACGCGGGCCAGGCTTCGGAAATGTTTTAGGCTTCTCCTTATTTTTATATTTTAGACATCCTCCAATTATGGTGATGAAAAAAAAAAATCTGCACTGGTGGAAACAACACAAGACTTCCGCTTTAACTTTTGAGACCGTTTTGGAAGGCGTTTAAGTGTCTCTGTCAGCAGCAGCAGCAAGGAACGCACCTTCAGCGCAGCTGAAACAGTTTCGCGTTCAAGTGCAAGCAATAGGCTAAAACTTGCCGAAAAGCACCGGCAAATTAATTTATTCATAAACTAGTGTTTTCTCAGTGTCAGTGTCACAAGGATGAAGTTGCCGATCCTGACTCGCCATCTCTTCTTTGGACATGGCTTTAGAGAGAAATGCATCTTTGCAGATTATGTAAGGAAACATACGTTTTTGTTTTCGATTTGTTTTATTTCCTTAAGTAATAATTTAAAGCTTTCTATAGATATATGTATCATGTCTGTGAGGTATGTATTCACAGAGTTTCGGTTGATTTTTGTGAAGCGCTCCTGTTCAGACAACAGAAAGTGCATCATGTTTGTTTTCTTTATTTTATAAATGCACCGTTTGGAACGTTTTGTTGATATTGTGAGTGCACACACATAAAAGTAGACCCTTTATAGTTCTGAATGATGTATTACTCTTACCTTAAAAATGATGGAATAGTTTAAATTGTTTCCACTGAAAAAATGCAAGTGATTGCAGGACATGGGCCTCCATGTGCCAGTGCAAAGCGTGCTTTAGCTTCCACCTTCTGCACAAATGATTAGAGATGCACCTAATAGCACACATTTATCTAGGCTTAACGTTTATAACATTGTTTTATACTTGAACTGTTTTATATATATTGATTTTATTTTAGGCAAGTTGTGATGATTTGAGAAGGCAGAATTGATCAAACAGACTAAGATCAGTCTTCCGCTGACCGATTGGTCGTTACTTTAAAAAACAAAAACGTACATTTAACAAACAAACAAGATAAGCTGATAAGCTGTCGGACAATGGTTTAAATGTGTAACGTTACTGTAGTCCAAATTCTAAGTATCTCTTTCAAGTGTAGAAATTAGGAAAAAGTGATTGTAATTTCCCTGCTGTAGTGTAAAGGATCTGCTTCCGGCTTCGCTACTGTTCGGACGCTTTTGCTTACTGCTCCGCGCTTTGCTCCCTGTTTATATACTTTTCTCAGACTTTTCTAGGATTTTAACCTCAGCAGATCAGCACAGTGCTCAAACAACACATTTTTGGCACAAACACTAAATTAAAAACTTTTCGTAACTGGAATAATACTACGAAAAAGGAGACTCTTTGCCTCCCACTGCCAGCAGTTTACATTCCGGAGACGGGAAAACACAGCTGCCTACTTTCAACAGACGAGAAAGAAAATGCCTCTTCAGCCTCTTCTGGATTCTACTTGCTGCACAAACTGCCACAGACTTCTACAAAGGATTGTGGTTCTTGAAACAAAGTTACTTGCTGGACTTCCAAAACAGGCGGAACACTCAGCAGATCATCGTCACGGACCCCCTCAGCATACAGCCGGTGAGTCCCGTCAACCTAGTGAATCTCAACAGTTTATAAGTGCAGAGGAACAAGCCGAAACTGATCGACACACTAATCGATGGCACAAACAGGGAGCGAGACCCAAAGGTACTCAAGACATCAGATTGTCACGAGTGTCTCGTATTGCTGCGGTAGCATCCTCTACCCCAGATATGGCTATGACAAGGCTTGCAAAAACTGGTATTTTACCACCTCCTATACAGCTTGAGAACAGATTTGAAGCACTAATGAATGTGGGTGAAGAATCCCCAAATGTGATTGAACATGGATCGTATGAGCCAGCAGCTAACATCGCTACTAACAGGCGCTCAAGGTCGAACAGACAGCGGGATTCAGCTCAGAGCGCAGCCGAGCCCAGGACTCTGATAGTGGGTGACTCCATTATCAGAAATATCAGTAGCAGTACTACAACTACATGCTGCTTTCCTCAAGCAGCCGTCTCTGATGTGAACAGGGAACTTCGGAACATCCTAATGAAGCACAAGACTGCAAATCGAATCATCATCCATGTGGGGAACAATGATATTCGGAAAGAGCAGTCAGAACTCCTAAAAAAGGACTTCAGTGAACTCATCAAAACACTTCGAAGACTTGAAGTTCAGCCGTTCATCAGTGGACCACTCCCAGCAAGGGGAACTAACATGTTTTCACGGTTGCTCGGGCTGAATACATGGCTACAAAGAACCTGCAGTCTAAAAGGAGTCAGCTTCATTGACAACTTCAGTCTTTTCTGGGGCCATAGACAACTGTTTAAACTGGATGGCCTCCACCCAAACAAACTTGGTGCAAGAGTGCTAAAGGACAACATCTATTTTTCACTCCGTCATCCTTCAGTGGAGTGTGCCAGTCCACCCAACATGAATGGCACTCACACACCTGGACAAAGTATGAGTGACCACAGGACTTCAAATCAGCTTCAGAGTCGTCATGTGGTTGACACATCCCACAAGGACTCTGACAACACCACACAGCCACAACAAGCACTGCTCATGGACACCATCCCAGCTGAGCCCTGCCCACAGAGCTCATCACAGACAGACTGTGACGTACTACATCAGCTCCAAGACTCAGCGCCGAAGGACGACTTTCTGGTAAACAGCCAGGAAAGCCAGGACAACATATTCCAGCCACCGGAAACACCAGAGCCAGAGCCCCGCTCACCAGACACTTTATCCCTCTCTCCAGCATCTCCACTTCTAAGCTTCTCACAGAAAATGGAGGAACTGGTATATGCTGGAACCAGACTCTCCCACTCTTTTGCTGCAAGCCCCCAGATATCAACTAAAAAACGGCGGGCACCACAACCACCAAAGCCTGTGGGCGCAGCTCGCCCTCCTCCTCCTTCGAGAGATCTCCGGCCGCTGCCACAACACCAGGGCCCAAACCCTCCTCCATCTGCTGTAGGTGAACCAAAAACAACTGATAACAGCTCTCAGTGATATATGTCGGGTCCCCGCTACGATAGCAGCAACACCCAGGAATGTTTACATAACAAGCGGGAACCCAGTGTGCCTGTAGCTTTCTATATCTCTGTTTTATCACGTGATAGAAAGTCTAAGGCCTTCTCAAGGCGTACAGCTGACCCATCTAATCTGCTGCCTATTAGGTATCAAACTAAGACTGCTCTAGAGCCAAAAAGTAATGGCATCAAGTTAGCATTTTTAAACATTCGCTCACTAAAAAATAAATCATTTCTGATCAATGACTTAATAACCACATACAACCTGGATTTTATGTTTCTAATTGAAACATGGCTTGAAGACAGCTGCAGTGCAACAGTCCTCAATGAAACAGCCCCTCCTAATTTTACTTTCATGAGTGTCTGCAGAGCTGTTAGGAGAGGTGGAGGTGTAGCTGCTTTATTTAAAGATGTCTATCAATGTAAGCAAGTGTCATTTGGTCAGTACTTGTCTTTTGAATATCTAGGGATTGTGCTGAAAGGTGCTCCACGAATTCTATTTATCATTATTTACAGGCCTCCAAAATACTCTCCAGCCTTTGTTGAAGAGTTCACAGAACTGTTATCAATGATTTCCTCAGAGTTTGACTGTTTTGCTATTGCAGGGGATTTTAATTTTCACATAGAAAATGCAGAAATCAAAACTACAAAAGAAATTATAACCATTTTAAACACTTTTGACCTGATTCAGCATGTGCATGGACCCACACACAATCGTGGACACACTCTTGATTTACTCATTAGTAAGGGTCTAAACATTTCATCCATTGTCATTAAGGAGGTAGCACTATCTGATCACTTCTGTATTTTCTTTGATATATTGATCTCTGCTACCACTGAATCTAGATCCGTCTCTGTCAGAAAGAGATGCATTAACGAAAACACTAGTGTGCTGTTTATGAAGGCTATATCTTCAATGCCAAGCATTTCTGCAGACTCTGTTGATCTTCTCCTGGAGTCCTTTAACTCAAAAGTTAAGAATGTCATTGATGACATTGCACCAGTAAAAGTCAGTAAGACGACTGGCAGACAAAAATCATCTTGGAGAAAATCAACAGCAGTACAGAGTATGAAAAGACAATGCAGAAAAGCTGAGCGGATGTGGCGGAAGACAAAACTTGAAATTCACTATAGCATCTATAAAGACAGCCTTCATGCTTTCAATGTGGAACTAGCCACAGCAAGACAGAAGTTCTTCTCAAACCTTATAAACGGTAACCTAAACAACACTCGCACTCTTTTTGCTACTGTTGAGAGACTAACAAACCCCCCAAGTCAGATTCCAAGTGAAATGCTCTCTGACAGCAAATGCAATGACTTTGCCTCCTTCTTTTAAGAGAAGATCATTAACATCAGAAAGGTGATTAGCACATCCTCTAGTTATGCAGAGGTTAGACAATTGATAGCAAAACTTTGGAAGAAATAGTACAGCACCTTAAATCCTCAACCTGCAACCTTGACACGCTCGTTAAGATAATAAATGATATTCGCTTAAATTCTGATTCTTGCAAAATATCAGTGCTGGTGTAGAGGGTCGAAATCATAAAGGTGTAATGAGTAAATATAGACACAACCTCCCAAAAGTCAAAAACAAATGCTGAAAGAGAAAGAGAAACAAGGTTACGTGATATTGTTTAATGCAGTATTGACTCTAATGTATTTTTGGGCTAACCCTGAAAATGTCATTATCCATGCCTCCTGTAGAGGGCGCTTAGCGCTTTTGCGATGTTGAACTGCGCAGCTCGGGTCAGAGTTCATTAAACATCGCCAGAGCTCGCAGCATATTCATGTGTCTCTTGCAGATAAATGCAATTTGTTTTGATGAGCGGGTTATTTTGTGCGATTTTTGTCGAGTCCGTAATTAACTGGTGTAATCGGTGAAAAAAGATGCAAAAAAACAGCGAAAGAAACGCAAGCATATACACAAAAATGAGTTCATAAGTGTGTTTAAAGAGTTTTACATGTGGATTGTAAGTACATGAGGAAATTTATGTGAGTTTAATGCGTGTTTTCTATCGGAGTTAACATTAGTTGAGTTAGAGCCAAAATGGCGTCGTCCATGTGAAACGCAGTATGAAACAAAATGGCAGACCTGTTTAAAGAGAAGTAAACAGTGGATTTCATGTTTTGTTTGCAGTTACATAAACTGAATATGTGAGTAAACAAAGTGAAATATTTGTGAATGTAATGTGATCATTTACAGTTATACAGTATTTAGAATGCCTGATATAATGTACTGTTTACATATACATGCCACTGGATTACAGAAATACATGGACTTCCAAATACATGAAGTTTATATTGAATTAATTTGAAGTTTATTCTTTACAATTTTGTGATTAACAACTGTGTTCTTTTTCTTCAAAGTGAATGTGCAAGTCATGTTACTGTTTTATGCTGAAACAAATGAGAAAGAATACAGAGTTCATAAAACATCGCCAGAGCTCGCAGCATATTCATGTGTCTCTTGCTTTTCTACAGACATTGCGCTGTGCCTGTTCTATTTACCCTTCGGGTCTCTTCAGCCTGAGACGGGTAACACTGGTACTACTAGATCTTAGTGCTGCGTTTGACACTGTCGATCATAACATTCTTCTAGAGAGACTGGAAAACTGGGTCGGGCTTTCTGGGATGGCTCTCAGTTGGTTCAGGTCATACTTAGAAGGGAGAGGTTATTATGTGAATATAGGAGAGCATGAGTCTAAGTGGACGTCCATACCATGCGGAGTCCCTCAAGGCTCAATTCTAGCGCCGCTCTTGTTTAGCCTGTATATGCTCCCACTAAGTCAAATAATGAGAAAGAACCAAATTGCCTATCACAGCTATGCTGACGATACCCAGATTTACCTAGCCTTATCACCAAATGACTACAGCCCCATTGACTCCCTCTGCCAATGCATTGATGAAATTAACAGTTGGATGTGCCAGAACTTCCTTCAGTTAAACAAGGAGAAAACTGAAGTCATTGCATTTGGAAGCAAAGAGGAAGTTCTTAAGGTGAATGCATACCTTGACTCTAGGGGTCAAACAACTAAAAACCAAGTCAGGAATCTTGGTGTGATTCTGGAGTCAGACCTTAGTTTCAGTAGTCATGTCAAATCAGTAACTAAATCAGCATACTATCATCTAAAAAACATTCCAAGAATTAGATGTTTTGTTTCCAGTCAAGACTTGGAGAAACTTGTTCATGCCTTTATCACAAGCAGGGTGGATTATTGTAATGGTCTCCTCACTGGCCTTCCCAAGAAAACCATTAGACAGCTGCAGCTCATCCAGAACGCTGCTGCCAGGATTCTGACTAGAACCAGAAAATCTGAGCATATCACACCAGTCCTCAGGTCCCTACACTGGCTTCCAGTTATATTTAGAATTGATTTTTAAAGTACTTTTACTCATTTATAAATCACTCAATGGCCTAGGACCTAAATACATTGCAGATATGCTCACTGAATATAAACCTAACAGACCACTCAGATCATTAGGATCGAGTCAGTTAGAAATACCAAGGGTTCACACAAAACAAGGGGAATCCGCTTTTAGCTATTATGCTGCCCACAGTTGGAACCAGCTTCCAGAAGAGATCAAATGTGCTAAAACATTAGCTGCATTTAAATCCAGACTCAAAACTCATCTGTTTAGCTGTGCATTTACTGAATGAGCACTGTGCTTCGTCCAAACTGATTGCATTATGTATAATCATTTTCTGTTTTTAAATGTCTTAAACTTATTTTAAATCAATTTTTAAATCATTTTTAAATCATTATATAAATCAGTTTTTACATTCTACATTTTTTGTTTTGTTGTTATGATCATTGTTTTTATGATTGTTCTACTTCCTTTTTTGTGATTGTTTTTATTATTGTTTTTATGATTATTCTACTTCCTTTTATGTAAAGCACTTTGAATTACCTCTGTGTATGAAATGTGCTATATAAATAAACTTGCCTTGCCTTGCCTTGCCTAAAGCTAAAATAATATCCCTGTAACATATTAATTTTCATTCATTTTACAGTGCAATTAATTTACAATATATGGCTATTACTGTCATGAATCTGGCCGGTGACCTTCGGTCCGCTCACCACCAGATGTCGCCCTCGCACGTTCACATTACACTGACTGTTGCACCACACCCCGGACTACGTTTCCCATCAACCATCTCGCTGATTGTGCGGACACTCGGACTTCCCCCTGTTACTCACTGAGTATTGTGGAGAATTGTAGTCATTGCGATTAGCACTCTCCTAGTGCTAGCATTCTTTCTTGTCGTGTCCTAGTTCCCTGAGTTAAGCTTTGGCCTGGTCATCTCTTCTTGTCTGTCTCACCGCCGGCCTTTTGGAATCCTCGCTCGTTTGTTCGGATTACCCCTTTGCCCTGCCCTTTGGATTACGTTCGCCGCTGATTGACCTTCGCCTGCTTCATGGACTATTGCCCGAATATGCCTGTTTGCTATTGTTCTGACCCTGCCTGTTTTCGACCATGTTTTTGTCTGACACTAATAAAGCTTTGCATTTGGATCCACTCACTTCACATCTCCCTCTCCACGTTACAATTACTGTCATAGGGATAACAATAATCTAAAATTGTTGTTGTAATTATTATTATTATTATTATTATTATTATTATATTCTAATTTGTTTGGCTTCTAAAACAGCAGTGTGAATGCAATTTAGACTGAGACAGTATATCACAAATAATGTTCAGGTAACGTCAATTCACTGACTTTTTTTTCTGACTTAAATTTTCTTAGGATCATGGGTGTGCTTTAGATAGAAGAATTTAACTTCAAAATGTAAAATATTAGATATTTTTTCCAAGACTTCATTTGTCTTTTTTTTTTTTTTTTTAATATACGCAATAAATATTGTATTGTGGACTTCATATCGCAACATTATCATATTGTGAGATGTTGATATTGTTACATCCCTATTAATTCATCACAGACAACAAATCAAACCAGAAACGTTTAGTTTCATCCAAACGGATGTGTGTCTGTACTAAATACTTCAGTCATACACAACAGAGAAACATACAATTACCAAGTGCACCTTTAACACACTGCAGCTGAATCACATCTAGTTTCTGATACGAACCTGACATGACTGCAGACGTGGTTTGATCCCTGAGGAGGAAAACAGATTTACAGGATTACCCTTATGGACAATAAATATACTAAAATGTATTTGAAATACATTTATTTCATTCTAAGTATATTTACATATTTATAGTTAATAAAAAAAAATGTTGTGGTATTTAGTATACTAAACATATTTAAAGTTTTCTAAATTGGAACAAATAATTTTGTACTTAATGCACTTTAATAGTGTGGAAGTAGTGCTGAAGTTCAACTAAAAATACACTGAAGTATATTTGATTGTGCTGAAGTGAAACTATTGCAAGTAAACTTCAGGTACACTTTAAATATCTTGCATTTAAAGACTGATATTATTTAAAGATCATACAATTATTAGTGATATTAAAACATATTGTAGGCCTAATATTAACAAATGTGCACTGTGCAAAAAAGAAACACTCCAAATAAAGTGTAATTGTAATTTCTATATCAGTAAGTCTTGAGCGATATGCCTTTGATAGATTTGTATAAATGTAAATGTATTTTAAATCTATTACTTTTTTACTGGGGTATGTAGGTGCAGATCAGGCTGTATAATAGACATGTCCTGGTTTTAATAAAGAAACATGAAAATAACCCTCAAATATGCAGTTTTAGATAATGTGAATTAATTTACTGGTGTGTTAAAGATGAAGACCTTCAGTTTAGTTCAGAATGACTGAACAAACAGCATCATGGGTATTGAGTCACTACATTATAAAAGCAGTAGAAATATCTATAAGAAATTATGATAGTAAGCACTAAACAGTAGTAAAACTGCTCATTTATTTCATGAAAGTGATGCATGCTAAAAAAATCATTTTTAAATGAAATTGAAAATCCCTTATATATGAGAGACACTAAAACACTTGGAGTGAATGTGATGAATGTTGAGGTTTTACTCACAGGGTTCAAAAACCATTAAAATCATCAGAAATAAAGTGAAGATGAATTCAGAGGAGAAGACGACGATCCTCGTGTCTCCCGTCACACCTTCACCATTAACTGAGAATGAAAATCAACAACAACAGACACTCATATTATTTCTCCAAATTAATATCTGTGAATGAACATGAGAATAATCTGATCAGAGTAACTTTGAGATGAAGCTGAAGTGTGTGATGTTGAAGTGTTGATTCACCTGTTTTGAGGATCAGTTCAATCATCAGAGCAACAGAGTTCAGTAAAACAACACCAACTGATCCAAACAAATACACAGGAACAAGAAGGGGAAGATCTGAAACATCAAATCACACAGTTTAATATCATCAGCATTAGATCAAATAAAACCACAAAACAAATGTATATATTCGATCTCCACATCTTTATAAGTTTAAGTCTTGGTCTGTCTGGAGTTTGATTTCAGGCCATAAATACGCACCCTCTATTTTATTTTTGTACGATTTTATGTATGTATGTGTTACGAATCTGGTCGGTGACCTGCGGTCCGCTCACCACCAGATGTCGCTCTCGCTCCATCATTTTACACAGACTGTTGTATTACACCCCGGACTCCATCTCCCGTCATGCAGCGCGCTGATTGGGTCAGCACCTGGGACTAGGGGTGTAACCATACACCAAAGGCACGGTTCGGTTCGGTTCACGGTTTTGGAGCCACGGTTCGGTTTCTGTTTGCTGTGGGGTTAGGGTTGATGTCATCTTAACAGCAATGCTAAGGAACAATAGATTCACTTAATAACAAGAACAACTAAACTTTTTCTTTATTAACTTTGCCATCACATTTTTAGTACAGTCAGGATACCTGAGTAAACAACAAAAATTACAAAAATACCTCCAATATAGACTAGTCAGAAAAAAACTATTCTCTTTAGTGCAGCCATCTTAACTAAGTAAACCAAAATTAAATAAATAACTGCAGTGTAGACTAGTGAAATATAAACAGGCTTGTCCTCTCTAAGGACATTTGGAATATTCAATTAAGTTTTAAGTTCTTCTTCAAAAACACCATAATGTCCACATTCTCACATCCCGTGTCTGCAGAACGGAATTTTTAATGACCCAGTTGTCTGTAATGTAGTGTGCTGTGATCGTCATGAAAGACTGCGTTGCACGGGAGGTCCATCTGTCGGTAGTTAAAGCAATGAATTTTGCATTGCTCAGGTCCTGCACTAGTTTGGCTCTTACTTCGCTGTAAAGTTGAGGCAGCACATTCTGACTGAAATGCGGTCGGCTCTGTAATTGGTATCTGGGCTCCAACACACTTTGCAAATGTGTGAATCCGTCGTTCTCAACAACGGAAAACGGCCGCATATCTAACGCCATGAAAACACCTATTGCCTTCGTGATTGTTTGAGCATGGTCGGCATTAGCTTGTAGTTTCATTCTAAAGGCAGTGGGAAAGGTTTCCTGTTTTTGAGGCTTCTTACGTGTGCCACTGATATCAATGTTGGGGTGATGTCTCCGGAGATGCGCTTGCATATTAGAAGTGTTTCCTGTCGTATAAGTAAGTTTCGTGAAACAGTTACGACAGATAGTGTGCGCTTTGTCTGCGACATCCTGCGTATACAGTAGTAACCGAGTGTGATCGCTCACTCAAGTCACATGACATGACATACACTTGGAAAATACTAACTTTAGAATATAATATTTAGAACTAAATTTAGAACAAAAGCTCATCATTACTAATACAATTTAATCAAATGTGATAAAATAAAGATGTGTTTAAACTGGTTAAATTAGTTAGAGACAAGTGACGTCAACCTCAAAAATGGGCAGCAGGGGGCGTGAGAGTACCGCGGTATTTCGTGATACGTATCGTGGTTGGTGTATCGCGATATTTCGGTTCGGTTTGTAATATCGTTACACCCCTACCTGGGACCAATCAGGCGCGCTATAAAAGCCCCGGTCTTACCCCATGCAAGTCACGGAGTATTGTTGTTGTTATTATTTTGTTAGCGTTCCCTAGTTTCAGAGTTCCTAGTTCCCTGTGTTTAGTTCCCTCGCCTGGCCATCTCGTCTCGACTGTCTCGCCGTCTGCCTACTGGACTCTTGCTCGTTTTCTTGGATTATTGTCTACGTCTTGCCTGTGATATACCTGTTTGCTACTGTTTGACCCTGCCTGTACGACCATGTTTTTGTCTCGTCCTATTAATAAAAGCTCGCAGATGGATCCGCTCGCTTCTCGTCTTTCACTCTCCATTACAGAATACTCCGTCACAACAGGATCCAGCAGCTTTCACCCCGGACATTTGTCAGATATGGACACAGACAGAATTCTTTGCAGGATCAAACAAGGACCACGCACACTTGAGCAATACATCCGTGAGTTTCTGGCTATTGCCAATTATTCCACCCTTCCTTTTTTTTTTTTATATACTAAGGGAAATTACTGTTAACCAGTATATATGTTTTTACTGTAGTATTTTTACAGTCTTAAACATCCAGATAATATTTTACAGTGTGGAGTCTGGATCTGTTCAGAGTGAAGAGAATAAACTGGAAAATCATCACAGTGAAGATGATCAGATCAGGTGATTCATACTGTACCCCATATTGACCGAAATGAGTATGTGAAGTTGATCAGTGTCCAGAGTAACTGGAGAAACGCAATCATACAGGCCCATCCAACACGATCTGAACAACAACAAACACATCATCATCACCATCATCATCTTACAAGTGCTCATTAACTGACAAACAGATCAGTTTAGCACAAATATAAGATATACTATAGAAAGATGTTTCAGTTCCTTATATTTTATTTGATATTTTCATACCCTTTTCATTTTCCAGAACTATGATGTAGAAATAGACCATGACAGCATTGACCAGTATCAAGACCGTTAAATACGCTGATCTCACGACCGCAGGTGAACCTGAAATGAGAAATTCATAATGACTAACAGAGAGCCTTCATTAGTTATCTATTGATTGATTATTAAGTTGGCTTGAGAAAGCAAACTTACTGAAATCTCACTTAAACATATAGTTATTCTTCTTCTGAGACTAAAATTATCAACTCTAACTCGTCCTAGAGCTTGAACTCTACAAACTCCAAACTCAGTCCAGATCTTCAGACTGATCTGACTGGGTGTGCTGCATCGTTTTTAACTGATCGGACTTACGCTTTTCCTAAAAATGACGTTTAAAATCCCATAGACTTACATTGACGAAATGTTCAAATGAGCAACACTATTCAAACTACAACTGTCAAAACTCCCAGAATCCTTTGAGACTCAGTCAAATGTCCCTAATTATGCTAGAAACATGCTAACAACTTGATAATTATGCTAAAACATGTTAGGAACTTGCTAATCATGCTAGAAACATGCTAACAAACTGCTAATCATGCTAGAAACATGCTAGCAACTGGCTAATCATGCTAGAAACATGCTAACAACTTGATAATTATGCTAGAAACATGCTAGCAATCTGACAGACTGCATTCAAACCTTAACCTTTTAAAACTACTTTAAACTTCAAACTATTTCAGACTGAAAACCATCCAAACTTAAAACTTTTTAAACTTTTTTTAAACTTTCTGGTCCAGCTTTCTCAAGCCAACTTAAAGTTTGTCTTGCAAAAAACTTTTTTTTTTTTTTAATCTAGTTATTATTATTCTTCTTAGCCAAATTTCTGAACGTTTCTCCTAGAGCTTTCAAGCTAGAACCACCAAACTCCACTCAGCTCTTCAGACTGATCTCACATAGTGTACTATCTCTTTTCATAAAATTAAAGATTAAAACTCATAAAAATCCCACAGACATTGTGTTGCAACTAGCTAGCTAACATGCTAGCAACTTGCTAATCATGCTAGAAACAGGCTAGTAACTATCTATCTGAGACTGTATTGCCTTCAAAACATTCAAACTTGAACCTTTTAAAACTATTTTAACTATTATAAACTATTTCAGACTAAAAAACCATCAAACTTAAAAGTTTTTTTTTGTTGTTGTTAACTTTTTAAACTTTTTAAACTTTTTCAGTCTTTCTGATGCGGCTTTCACAAGCCAACCTATTTATATAGTTAGTCATTAGTGTTTATATCAGGAATCAGATCATAATTCATCAAATACTTACAGCCAATTTTTCTACCACATGTAACGTTCCAATCGTATCTGGTGATTGTGAGAATCACTGGTAAAACTGCAACAATGATGAATCCTGGAAACAGAAGAGTGTTTATTATATTAATAGTTATATTAATGCAGACACTGAGATTCACTGACAGACACAGCAACACATGCACATTCCATTAGATCTATAAATCACTCTATAAATGATGTACTTTACTTTATTATATTTATCACTCATCATATTTACAGTGTGTAAGACTCACTTCTGTCTGTAAGAAGAAAGTGGTTTTAATTTAACCCAAAAATTGCTTACTCGAGGTATGCTGGTCCAAAAAATAGGAGTAAGTTCAGTTTGGTTCAGTTTTGATAGTTTGCCACATCAGAGTGTTTTTTTGCATCTAATTAACAACAAAATACTACTGTAAACCTCTGTACACTGGAAAAAGCTGGATTATTAAATGTCTGCTGAATATTCTATTGAATTTTCAATTTTTTTCAATTTATTGCTTTTTCAAATACAAGCAGGGAAGTGTTTCCTAATTTCAGCACATGAAATCATGGGTGCACACACAGTAAATTTCGAGAGAAATAAAATGTATTAAATTAAATTATTTAAATGCAAAACCAAAAAAACACAATTCACAAGCGTGTATTGAACCGTGGATGTTGTAACGAATGGTTTGATATTATATTGAGTATTGTGACATCGCTAATTAATATATTGCCTTTAATATTATACTTATATTATATCATTTACATTTAGTCATTTAGTAGACACTTTTATCCAAAGCAACTTACAAATGAGGACAACGGAAGCAATCAAAATCAACAAAAGAGCAATGATATGCAAGTGCTATGACAATGCTGGTTTATGCTGGTCCTTTGCTGGTTTATGCTGGTCCTTGACCAGCAACATGACTAGCATAAACCAGCAAAGGACCAGCAAAAAACAGCAAAGGACCAACATAAACCAGCATCAAAACATACCAGCATATGCTGTTTTTTTTGCTCTGAAGTAAAATAACCCTGAAACTGAATCTTCTCTGAAGCAGGTTATGTTCAGAGAGCAAGTTGCTATGTCTACTTGCATACCCTAAGTTGCCTGTTTTTAGAACAAAAGCTGATTTTATCCACTTACTTTACCCTTAAACATACCTGGGTATGTCACATAACCGGCTTTCTGGAACACCTTCCTCATCAAATCATATATCACAATCCACACAAATCATGCGTGTTGCCAATGGAGACAAGACGCTGTGGTGGTTAAAAGATTAAAACTAATTTATGTACAGGGTCCTGCAAGTCACCTGTAGGAGAAAAATGCAAGACCCACAAATCCGTGGCCACTGAGCAGCACAATATGAATGCAATGTGCAAAGTCTCTCCCTAAGCATTTCCCTTCTTAATAGTGCTATTAAAATATATCAAATTCAATATACAGTTTATTAATATAATGTATAGTGTTTTACTCCAATACAACAAAACGTGGCATTATGTGGCATAACGGACTAAGATGATAAAGACCAAACTCTATTCTCCTCTATGACCAAATACATTCCTCTTCATTGTTAAAACATAACTACTATAAACACACGCAGGTGAGCCCAGAATAAACGCAACACACAAACTTTTGTGTTAGAGAAACACAAAAGAAAATAAAGACTCCTGAGTTAGAATGCTGTTCATTGACTTCAGCTCAGCATTCAACACAATAATCCCACAACAGCCCATTAATAAACTAAATCTGCTGGGCCTTAAAGGGGTCATTGGATGCCAAGTTGATATGATTCTTTAGGGTTTTAATGAAAAGTTGGATAAAAATTGTCAGTGGTTGTGTAAAACAACACCCTTTTAACCATGTTAAATTGAGCTCTGCAAAAATCAGCCCATTCTGATGAATTGTTCCTTTAAATGTAAATGAGCTCTGCTTGCCCCGCCCCTTTTTTCTCTCTGCTGCTCTGAGAGATTGTTTACTTTAGCTGCACTTAGCACGTTTAGCCGTGAAACTTGCTAACTAGCACGTTATAAGGAAAGGCGATCGCAAAGATTCATAAAAAAAAACACTTCTGCTGTAGGTGAAGCTGAATCATGAATGATTCGCACGAACATAGACACATTTATGTAGATCGGGAGGTGCATTCCCTTCACAAACAAAAAAATAATCCACTGCATCTTCAGCGGCTCAGATTGTGGTTTCTCGTTTTGATCAACTTGAGCAATCATAAAAGTCACAAAACACAGGCATGTAATAGTGCTTCTTATGTGGAAATCACTTCCTGTCCTCCATCTGCATTTCGCACCACAGCAACACAGTGATGTGACGTCATGTGCAAACAATGTTGCATTTAGATTCATTTTAATGGACTTTTATTTTTTCAGTTACCCGTTTCCTGTGCCTGCGTTCCAATATGCATACTATCTATCCTAAATTCTACTATTTAGGGCAGATAGGGTGGATACTATGCACATTGGGATGCAGGGCATGTTTCCTTTGTTCTGTTTTCCCACCATTATCTACTGTCATGGTGATTCATTTATTGTCATGAGCACAGCTATCATCATTTTGTTCATTATCTCTGTTTTTTTTCAAGTTCCTCAGTTTGTTTCAGTCCAGTATTGTTCGTGGTTTAGCTGCACACTGTCTCATTTCTATGGGTTTATTCTAATAATTATCAACTTTATTCTATTATTAAACTGTTTCCTTCATCATCTCTGGATACTTTAATATTTAAGATATAGAGAGATAAGAGCTATGACTGCATCTGGAAAATATCTGGAAAGTTTTCACAGACTTTTCCTGATTTGATTTTAGAATAATGGGGTTTCTTGCACTATTATTCATAAATGAATGCAAATAGTTCATAAATGTAAACTCACCTCCTCTTGTCGATCCAAAAGCATAAAACAGGAGGATGAATTGTAGTGAAGGCAGGACATTAAAGGTTACACCAGCCAGAACATTGAATATAGTAGTGATCCGTTGACTTAATTTCCTAAATAATCTCACCAACACTGTAGAAGAAAAAAATAAATTAATTAATAAATAAAGTACAGTAAAATAACTTTACTAATTCATATCTGAATTTGGACACACTGTTCACACAATCATTCACCATTTTATATGACATTCTACTCTCACAATCTTCAACACACAAGCAAAACTCACTGTTTACAGGGCTCATGTCCACTTACATTTACATTTAGTCATTTAGCAGACGCTTTTATCCATTTAGTGACTTACAAATAAACACAATGGAAGTAATCAAAATGAACAAAAGAGCAATGATATGCAAGTGCTATAACAAGTCTCAGCCTAACGCAGTACACGTAGCAAGGGCTTTTTTGTATTTTTATTAATTAATTAATTATTTTTGTTAATTATATAATAAATAAAAATAAAACAGATAGAATAGGAAAAAATAGAGCAAGCTAGTGTTAGAGGCTTTTTTGCTTTTTGTTAATTGTATTATATTAAAAGCATTACAAAGTCATTATGAAAAACACTGACACGTAGTGAGGAAGATTTTATTAACCATAAAATAAAGAATCATGTAGTAAATATCTTACCATTATAAATATAAAGAAGTCATGTATAAAATTGTTTATCTTATAATTCTATTAACTGTGCTGTGCAAGCATGTCTCTTGTTATTCTTTAGAGCCCCACTAGCAGAGCTATGTTATATGATATTTTTGAGGCCCACTAAGAGGCCATGATATGAAAGAACATCTGGTCCAAATTATAATGGTAAAATCCTAGGATCCCTAGACAATTTAATGTGACAGGTATGCGTGAGAAGCCTACTATATATACCCCTCTCTGGTCAGTTCTCTATAGACAATTCGGCTTGATTGCTTCAGCAATAAAGTCTATCTTTTGGCATTAAAACCCAAGACTCAAGAGTACTTCTTTAACGGGAAAAGGGGGAACCACAACAGTAGTTCATCTGCTGTTTGAACACATGCAAACACCCACAAGTGAAAGTGCAGAAGCTGAGTTCAGTATGAAATGTGCCAGTGTAAATCTAATAAACACTGTGTCATTGCTGTGTCATTGATCTGATCGGCACTCTTAAAAATAAAGGTGCTTCACGATGCCACAGAAGAACCTTTTTTGTCTAAATGGTTCCATAAAGAACTTTCAACATCTGAAGAACCTTTCTGTTTCACAAAAGATTCTTTGGGGCAAATAAGGTTCTTAAGATTATAAAAAGGTAAGCAAGAAATGGTTCTTTAAAGAACCTTAGACTGAATGCTTCTTTGTGGAACCAAAAATGGTTCTTCTATGGCATCACTTGAAGAACCTTTTGAAGCACCTTTATTTTTAAGAGTGAGGCTGTACATGAACATGTGTCTGTTTGACCACATCATTTAATGTACATGAAAAGTTATTCTGGTTATAAATCGATTGAGGTGATATGATGGAAATAATCTAATTCTAGGAGAACAAATGAACCTTTCACTCCACTGACTATCGGTGGTCTTTCTTGTGAGGAGGGAATGCTTATAAAAGCAGTGCTTACTCATTTAAGTTATGTGGTTGCACAAATGTAATTTTGCCTTTTTTTTAGACTGATCATTGAGTCAGTGTTTTTTTAGTTCTTCCATGACAACTCTCGGAAGATTTTAGCATTGTAATGGCTATAATAATGTTAATGTATTTGGTCTTGGCAGAATAGATCTGCTACGATGCTGCTGAATTGCTGCTGCTGTTGATTATTGCTGTAGTTTAGTTGCTGCAAGCAAGCACAGGAACTTGCTACTGCCAAAGCATATGGCGATACAGTGCTGTGAGTATTTAATACATACTGCTGGTGCACAATAGCATACAAAAAAAACAAAAAACAAAAAAAATTCATGTAATCACTGCACTGGTGTTGTCTATGTTTGCTATGTATTCAATCACTTTTTGCTGTATATTCAATTGAAAAATAATGTAATAAAGTATACTAATAAATATCTCCATAATAAATATCTGTACTTACACACTGTAATACATGATTGTTGCAATTATCATATTTCATATAACTTATCATAACTTAAAATACACTTTGTTGAGATAATGAAAATATTCAAGTTCATTAAACTTAAAATTAAGGCAGCACAAACACTTTTTTTTTTTTAAACAACACATTATTATTCTAATACTAAAATTTAATATGTGATAATTAATTGCAACAATATTTTTCGCAGCACCTGTTGGACGAATTTGATTCCCTCGAGCTTAAAGCTGTATCACTGACCACTGATCGATAATAAGTACAATATCTGACCACTGTTTTTATTTCATATCAAATGTAAAGTGTGTATTTTTTAGGTGAATATGACAGTCGTGAATTATGACCTTACAAGTATTAGTAATAGAGTTTAATTCAATACGAGCATCAATAGATTTATAACATTTAATGTGTCTCTAGTCAAATATTTAAGATATTTTATTTATATTTATTTATAATATTTAAGATTTTTCTCTATGTAAAAAACAACTACATTAAGAGTCAGGGAACCAAGAGGTGTAAACTTTTGAACAAAAAATTGACTCACGAACAGTCAACACAATACATAAAAGCAGGCGTGGATCATCCAGGTAACAAATGAAACAAAGGTATAAACTTTTGAAATGTGTGCAAATGCAGCTATAATTTTGTCTAATGGACTGTTATGCAAAATATTCAGGGCAGTACTAAATACTAAAATACTAAAAACAACATGCAATATATTGTCTCTTCATTAAAATAAATAAATAAATAAATAAATAAATAAATAAAATTTTGCTGATTCTGCAAGGTGTATGTAAACTTATAACCACACCTATACATACATGTTTGGAAAACAACAAAAACTGCAAAAATGCTGATAAAACATTTTAGAGCTGAGCAAAACTATTCCATATTTCAATGTTATTTCATTTATTTGCATGATTTTTCATGGCCTGAAAATCACAATTTGAAAATTCCCTGATGTTTCCAGGCTTTTATGCCTGTGAATCAATAAATCAGTGGCATGAGGTGATCAGACGCCTCAGAAACTGATAAGAAAACGTTTCAATGAGAGTTACAGTCAGACGATGCGTGCAAAAAAAATAGAAAGTGCTGTGTGTGTGTGAGGGAGAGCGGGAACACACCACACTATGTCTCTATGGTTTGTACATGTAACTAATTTGTATATATATATATATATATATATATATATATATATATATATATATATATCCTTATATATATATATATATATATATATATATTAGAGGTCGACCAATTATCGGCCCTACCGATTATTGGCGCCGATATTAAGCATTTTCACGATTATCGGAATCGGTTATTTTCAAAACCGATTTGCCGATAAAAATAATTTATTTTTGAAATGCGCTCTTTGGCTCCGACGCTGCCTGTCAGAGCTCACCACTCTGTGCCCTAGAGCAGTCTCCGCCCACCGCGCATCAGATTTGTTGGAAGTCGCGAGTCCGACCAATCAACTCCAAGGCTGAAGGAAGTGAAGACACAGACAGAACGCGCTTGCTGGAGCTGCGTGCAGCGTGCGGCAGTAATCACTTGTCTCTCAAAGGTAAGTCAGCAGCAGAAGTTGATTGTGTTTTAGTAATTCACAATCCTTTATGGTGAAGTTGCAAAAACACCTCAATGTTATCTTGATTTCCCGGATGCGGAAAACACGGACGGAATCGCGGAATCCAGTCATATAAATGGAATGTACTGTATACTGTTAACACTAAATGCCACGGAATTTTTCAAAGTTTGGATGAGTCATCAAAGTTTGGATGAATTAATCAAAAGTAGGACCGTATACTAGAGGTCTGCATTCCCGCGGGACTCGACCAGATTTTTTGCGACGCGGGAATAAATTTACAAACAAAACGCGGTAGCGGTCGGTAACTCTGGTGTAATTTGGACGGGAGCAGGCGGTGTAATAATTTCCTTTTCCCGACGTCCTTTCTGAACAGCATGTCTGTCCTTTAGTCTTTGGCTTTACTCATTCTTATAGAGCACCTGTACGGCCTGCACTCATGACTGTTATGCACGCATGGACTGCGGCGCATTTTATTGGCAAGGTCTGTGCACACGGTCATCAGAGCGGGCTGTACAGACAGAGGATGGCACATGGCAGAGCAAAGTGTGGATGCGCTGTCCTTGAAGGACGTTCAGCTTGGACTAGAAAATGGTCAGTTTACTGTTAAGAAACCGACATCTATCATTTAGTCTATTACTACTTGTTGTATTTATATATATTTTCCTTTGTGGGAGAGACGCTGAAATCGACGTCGGGACATTTTTTCGTTAAAAGTTATTTAATTTCGTCATGGCTACAAGCCAACGGATTTGTTATTTTGCTTATAATTTTAAATGGCAAATGTAATTTTTGTTTTCAGCTTTTCCTAAGCTACTGTGTTGACAAAAAATGTGACATTTGTATTTTGAATAAAAATAATAAATATGCTACAAATTTTTAATTTTTTTCTACATTTTTTTCTGCAACACATTTTCCGTATTAACATCATCTTGACAAGAAGAATAAAAATAAAACAAATTGTTGTACAACCTGCAATTTTTTTGTTACCTCTCTCTTTCGGTTTAAATGTGAGATTCTGGAAACAGATCAAAATTTAGCGGGAACGGTCGGGAATAAAATTATTCTAAGCGGGCAGCGGGTGAACAAAGAGTGAATGTATAGCGGGAGCGGGTGGGTGCGGAATAAAACCTCGCGGGAGCGGGACTGAAAAAACAGTCCCGCGCAGACATCTACCGTACACTTGAACTGACTCATGCTATGGACTAGTATCTATAAACATTAAGGCGCAAACAGACTGTTTAATTATGAATCCAGCATGCTGTGCTTGTCTCTGTATACAGTGACACAGTCTCGCGGTGTTTTCAGCATCTAACGTTACCGTCTCACTAAAAGAGGACGTATACATTAACAACATCCCCAGAACTGCTCTCAGAATCACTTCATGAGCATTTGACCGTTTCATTTGAGTAAAACTATCGTTATATCATATACATAGGCTACAGAAATTTAAAAGTTCCTCATAGCAACTTGAACCTGAACCTGAATATTACTGAGGTGCAGTATAATATATGTAGCCTAATACTACTACTTATTTAAGTTTTACAATTGTTTACAGAATGCTGCTGGGGGCTCCCTGCACTTTTTTATGTCATTATTGTTATTATTAATATTGATGTTTATTTAATATTGTTATTATTAACAGTTCTCAGAATTAAAGATATGTTTGAAAGCATTCAAAGAAAGTTCTTGTCAGAGCTCTTGTTATTATTAATTATGACAAATTTCATTTTTACACGACACATATCGGTTCAAAATATCGTTTATCGGTGCATTTGATCTGTAATAATCGGTATCGGCATCGGCCCTGAAAAACACATATCGGTCGACCCCTAATATATATATATATATATATATATATATATATATATATATATATATATTTATTCTTTCATCACTTTTTTTTTCTCTTTATCGTGTCTGTGTAAAACACTATGCATATATAATTAGCTCTATGAACTCAACTTGTCCAATGAAAATCCTTAAATTAACTGAAAAATCGGGTCTGTTATTATGCATTATACCTTTAACAAACACCATTAATTTGGTAAAACATGATTTCACAGCACATTGTCTGTTGAAGCCAACAGTTACTTATTTAGTAAATTCGTCAGAACAAACAAAGACATCCCCACAGAGTTGGAAAACAGCAATAATTACACTGGTCTATAAATTGGGAGATAAGGAAGTAGCTAGTAATTATAGGCCTATTGCTATTCTACCAGTTTCAAAAGTTCTGGAGAAGATTGTCACAGAGCAATTCGTGGTACTGCAAGGATCTGTACCTGGCCCATTGTTGTTTACAATATATATAAATGACCTACCTAATTGCCTTCCGGGTGTCAACTGCCAGTTGTATGCGGATGACACTGTCGTCCATGTGTCTGCTAAAACACCTGGCAGGTGAGCACCTGAGTCAGGCACTGCAGAATATTTCTAGATGGCTTGAGTTGTCTCATTTAACTCTTAATGTCAAGAAAACAGTTTCCATATGCCTCTCCATACGAAATAGGCCTGCAAGGGATGTATTTGAGGTGCAGATCAAGAATGAATTGAAGTAGTGAATGAAGTCAAGTATCTCGGCATAATTCTGTGTAAAAGTTTAAAACTTGATAGATTATTTGCCGTAAGGTCAAACCAAACTTAAATTGTTTTCGTATTATTAGAAGGGATTGGTCATGTCAAACTGCAAAATTATATATGCATGCAATGATATTTTCACATTTATCATACTGCATTACATCATGGTCGCAAGCATCTCTAACTATACTGAAGCCTATTGTTTCAATATACAAAAAGGCAATATAAGTTATGGATCAAAAATCTATGGGATGGCATCATTGTGGTGTTCTACGAAAGCATAAGCTTCTTAGTTTTGATGGCTTCTCATTGATTTTAATTTTCTTAAATTGTTTTTTAAATGTTCAGGCATCACTGCTGTTTTCCGAATTAATCAGTAGACGTCAGACCCTCTCATAGGGCAAACACACAAGCCACTATTAGTGGTGACTGTCTTGTTCCAAAGTATAAGACCTCTTTTGGTCAGTCTGTTTTTTGTTTTTTGTTTTCTGTGAAGGGGCCAAAACTTTGGAATGTTTTACCTACTAATTTAAAATTAGAAAATGATGGCAGTGCTTTTAATAGAGGACTTAAACAATGGTTAAAAACAAAACAGCAGTGCTTACATAACTACTAGGTTATTGTTTGATCATGTTGCCTTTGCTTCATAACTTGTGTATGTAATATTTATTTATCTTTTTTCCTTTTATTGTTAGTGTTGGTATTATTATTTTTATTGTTATTATCACTTTTTGTGTATTGTAATTATTACCATTGTTTATTAGCATGTGTGCATGTGTTGGCATGTGTGCTAAAACAAGCAAATGCATATGGTTTGTGCAATTTAATTGTGATGACCATGTCAAATAAAATAATAGTAATAATAATAATAATAATTCATTTCACTGACGCTTGATGGAAGGAAATACTTACAGGAAATAATATAGAAGAGGTTGAACATAATCACTATCACAAAGAGGACTATTATTATGATGCCTTCAAATCCACCGTAATTCAGACTTTTGTCCCAGGCAGCTTTAAACAGAACTGGAATTAAGGAAGAGTTAGAAAAAAACAACAATTACTAAATAAAATAACAACATACAAAGTATAGATCAAAGGAACTGTAGATGCTTTTTACACAGAACATTACGAGAATATATGTAGAATATCTCATACTGACAAAAATAAAACAATAAGACAAAACACTTCCAAGTACTGATGTTATGGTTTTCTTTAGGATTCCCTGCAGGATATTGAGAAAATTACACCATTTAACCCATGTGCACTGTTTGGAAATCACTCTCATAATGTTTGGGGTCATTTTGGACCCCATGTGACTAAAATGTAACTCTGACAATTTATGATATATTTTAATTTATACAAATAAATGTAAAAATATCTCTCTCTCTCTCTCTCTATATATATATATATATATATATATATAGATATATATATATAGATATATATATATATAATAAGGTTTTTGTATAAAAACAGATTTTTATGTAAAATTTACTTTTTTAAAAAGACCCACATTCTCAATTTTAATTCATTTAAATGAATTGGCAACCCTTTCACATGTTCACAATGCAAAAAATGTCAGTGGGGTCGTTGGAGACCCCGAACAGTGCAAAAGGGTTAAATGTAATTATTGTTGAACTGTTAATGTGCTTTTTAATGTATTCATGATAATGACTGTTGATTTACATTTAAATGTATTTACCTGCATAAAAAACAGCTGAAAAAACAATGTATTCTGTTCTAAAACTGTAAGTTTTAATCCATGCTTTAATCTTGTCTGTAAAACAAAAAACGTTTTTAAAGATTAAATAATTACATCCACATTTACAACTCCAAAACAATGAAACACAAATACCAATTAAACACTGAATCTTTTTTAAGATGTAATATACACTGACCAAAATTATAAACACAACACTTTTGTTTTTGCCCCCATTTTTCATGAGCTGAACTAAAAGATCTAGGACTTTTTCTACATACATAAAAGGCCTGTTTCTCTCAAATATTGTTCACAAATCTGTCTAAATCTGTGTTAGTGAGCACTTCTCTTTTACAGAGTGTTCTCCTGTGCCATATCAAGATGCTGATTAGACAGCATGATTATTGCACAGGTGTGCGTTTGGCTGGCCACAATAAAAGGATACTCTAAAATGTGCAGTTTTATCACACAGCAGAATGCCACAGATGTTACAAGTTTTGATGGAGCGTGCAGTTGGCATGCTGACTGCAGGAATGTCCACCAGAGCTGTTGCCCGTGAATGGAATGTTCATTTCTCTACCATAAGCCGTCTCCAAAAACGTCTCAGAGAATTTGGCAGTACATCCAACCGGCCTCACAACCGCAGACCACGTGTAACCACACCAGCCCAGGACCTCCACATCCAGCATCTTCACCTCCAAGATCGTCTGAGACCAGCCACCCGGACAGCTGCTGCAACAATCGGTTTACATAACCAAAGAATTTCTGCACAAACTGTCAGAAACTGTCTCAGAGAAGCTCGTCTGCATGCTTGTCGTCCTCATCGGGGTCTCGGCCTGACTGCAGTTTGTCGTCGTAACCGACTCGAGTGGGCAAATGCTCACATTCGATGGCGTCTGGCACTTCGAAAAGGTGTTTTCTTCACAGATGAATCCTGGTTTTCACTGTACAGGGCAGAATGCAGACAGCGTGTATGGTGTCGTGTGGGTGAGCGGTTTGCTGGTGTCAACGTTGTGGATTGAGTGGCCCATGGTGGTGGTGGGGTTATGGTATGGGCAGGCATATGTTATGGACAACGAACACAGGTGCATTTTATTGATGGCATTTTGAATGCACAGAGATACCGTGATGAGATCCTGAGGCCCATTGTTGTGCCATTTATCCACGACCATCACCTCATGTTGCAGCATGATAACGCACGGCCCCATGATGCAAGGATCTGTAAACAATTCCTGGAAGCTGAAAACATCCCAGTTCTTGCATGGCCAGCATACTCACCGGACATGTCACGCATTGAGCATGTTTGGGATGCTCTGGATCGGCGTATACGACAGCGTGTTCCAGTTCCTGCCAATATCCAGCAACTTCACACAGCCATTGAAGAGGAGTGGACCAAAATTCCACAGGCCACAATCCACAACCTGATCAACTCTATGCGAAGGAGATGTGTTGCACTGCTTGAGGCAAATGGTGGTCACACCAGATACTGGCCAGCCTAAGGCACACCTGTGCAATAATCATGCTGTCTAATCAGCATCTTGATATGCCACACCTGTGTTTAGACAGATTTGTGAACAATATTTGAGAGAAAAAGGCCTTTCTTTGTACATAGAAAAAGTCTTAGATTTTTAAATTCAGCTCATGAAAAATGGGGGCAAAAACAAAAGTGTTGCCTTTATAATTTTGGTTAGTGTATACATATTTAGGTATTGACAGATCATTTAGTTCATGTGAAAACAATCTGGGTATTGTAATTCATAAAGTATATTTTCACTAATAAACTAGCAATAATGAATCACCTGTGAACTCATTCACATACGGAGCCGTCCAGAGCAACATGAGAGGCCTCAGAAAATAAAGAGAACAACAAGAGATCGTCTCATACAGAGACCCTGAAACAAAACAAGGTAATAATCATTGCTATATTAATAAACATCTATTTGAACAATGCATTATTGTGCATTGATAGACAATCATTAGTGAATCACTTACCTTCAGAGACACCCCAGAGGACAAAGGCAAGAAACATGATCAAATTTGGACAGAAGACAATAAACATCTGAAGACGGAAGACTAATTCTAGAGGGAAAATACAAAATAACTCACATTTAGACATTGATAAATTATGTTTTAACAGAAATATTGATCCCACTTAACAGCAGAGTAGAAGTACAAACCCTGATGCATCATGGGTATTATTTAGCTCTGATAACACTTATTTGAACAAACTGAATCTACTTCTCTTTTGCATATGTTCAAACACACTCAAATCTCTAATTAAAAGACTAAACTAATAACATACAACCAGCTCAGTGCTCCAAAACAACATCTGACAATTACATTACATACAACTTTTATTACTCAAACTAACTTCATTGTGTTTACTGGAGACACCCATAATATAACATATAACTACACAGTTAAATTAATCTGTTGTTTAAGGTAGATAAAAGAGTACTATATTCACTTACCTAGTAGTCTCATTTCCAAATTTGTCTTAACTGAAAACACAGATCTCTGCTGACTGTAAACTGTACATGTGTATCGTCCCTCATCTTCAGCTTTCAGATTGTCCAGCCGGAGAGAGAAGTTTCCACGTTGAATCTGGTCAGTAAACATATGAGCTCTATCCTGATAATCCTTCTGCTGAGCTTCTGCTCGACTCTTACCATCTTGATTCAGATGAACCAGAGTCTGTGAGTCTGTTCTTCTCCATTCCACCCTCAGACCCTCCATTGTAGAGGGTTCATCTTCATAAACCGGCAAAACCACCGAAGATCCCAGAGGAGCAAGTGTGTGACGAGAACATTTAACGTCAAACCCTTAAAAAGAAAAGATCTGTGAGTCTTTTAAGGGTGTAAGGACCCCCTATACTAATGTTTTCTCCTCTTGTAAAGATACAGCAGTCAAGAGAAGTGCGCACAGCATATATAACTGTCTGACAGATTCATTATTTTTTTTTAAGTTAGCCTATTATTGATGTGTAATATCTCAGATAGCGCTACCCCTACACAGCATGTATGAACAATACAAACAGAGATTGAGTGCCACATCTCAGACACCTCTTTCTGTCTAAGCTGGTGGTTCTTGATCAGAACAGCTGCAGTACTGACCAGACCTAATGTCAACACCATCTGGCGACACGGCTAAAGAAGTGTATTTTAAAGTTGTGAAATTTGGCACAGTGACTATATATGGTCTGATACAGAAAAACCTTCCACCTTCTACTGAAATGAATGACCCTACTGTTACTTTACAATATGGAAATAAAATGTTATATTGTAACTACTAAATCAAAATCATATATTCAGCAGGGCTACAACAGCAAGCTCTTTTTTTTTTCCACTCACGTAGTACCAACGTTGTGTTGGCTGAATAGACACAATGCTGCTGACTGTAAACTTCACAGGTGTATTCCCCCTCATCTTCAGCTTTCACTTTTTTAAGCCGAAGGGAGAAGTTTCCATCTTTGATCTCGTCAGTAATAAAATGAGCTCTGTCCTGATAATCCGGGTGCTGTTCCTCTGATCGACTCTGACCATCCTGATACAGACAAACCAGAGTCTCTGTGTCTGTTCTTCTCCATTCCACCTTCAAACACTTTAATAAGTGTTTGCCAACATGACAGGGCAAAACAACTGAATCTCCCAGACTGACAATCTCTTCACCACAGAGACTTTTCATAATGAAATCTGTAAGGAGAGAGACACAACAAGAAAACAGTGCTGGTGAAGACAACCACTCTTGCACCTAATTCTGATTACCTTTCCGATTATCTGTCTTTTAAAACTCTTGGCAAAAAGCTCCAAACTATTGAAAGGCTCAAAGATTGTTGTGACATGTAAAAACATTTGGTTTATTTTCAAAACAACAGAATGATCTTCTTTCAGTTTAATCACTTAAATAATCAGTTAATTCAATTCAAATATTTAAAAATTCTCTTAGAGGTGCCGAATGAAACATGTTACTATACTGTAATGTAGTCATCACATTAGAAAACACATTAAGACATAATGTAACCAGTTGTGCTCAATATCCCTTATCTTTGGTTATTCTGTCTTTATTGTGCAACACGGATGTTAATAGATTACAAACAAACAAAATAATCTTAAGAAGTTGATCTATAGTCACTGATTTGTTGATTAACAATTGAGATCAATTGGATGAAATTAAAAAGGCAATTCATTTAAATGAAAGTCTCAGTGAAATACTTATGTATCTATAGTAAAGAGGTACCAATTATTAATGATTTACTGTTCTTTCTGTCTGAATACATAAACTAGATAATCTAAAATATGGTGCAAAGCAACTAGGTTGTTTCTAGGTGTACCCGAAGTAGGCCGTGCCGTAACTTCATAGAGTGCCATTATTTCAGTGGGCGCCACAGCAGGGCAACAGATGCCCAGAAACGCCCCTGAAATACATATCTGAAAGTTATATTTACTACTGGATTCAGACTATTGCAGTTTGTACTATGAAGTCTTTAAACTCAAAATGTAATATTTCATGTGAACTGAGTGAAAATTATGTATTCTATGTAATTAAGTATTCTTCTTTTATATCTTTACTTACTTAGTACCACATCTGTCTCAGCTGAGAACACACAGTCCTGACCACTGTAAACTTTACATCTGTAAAGTCCTTCGTCTTCAGCTCTCGGATTGTCCAGACGGAGGGAGAAGTTTCCATCTTTAATCTCGTCAGTAAAGAAATGAGCTCTGCCCTGATAATCTTGGTGCTGTTTTTTTGCTTGGCTCTCACCATCCTGATACAGATGAACCAGAGTCTGGTTGTCTGTTCTTTTCCATTCCACTTTCAGTCTTTTCTGTAATAAGGATTTTTGAACATGACAGGGCAGAACCACTGAACCTCCCAGAAGAACAGACAGATGACCAGTGGGACCTTTCACAGTCAACCCTATAAAAGGAAAAGACTAATGTGAAATAAATGTAAAAAAAAAAAAATAATAATAATAATAATAATAATAATAATAATAATAATAATATATATAATATTATATATATATATATATATATATATATATATATACTACTATGTTACATACACATTTTTTTTAAGAAATTAATACTTTTATTCACCAAGGATGTATTAAGTTAATAATTAAAAGTTTATTAAAAGTTAATAATAAATAATTTACATTGTTATAAAATATTTATATTTTGAATAAACACTGTACTTTTTAAACTTGTTATTCATGAAAGAATCCTGAAAAAAAAAAATTACAGGTTCCAAAAAATATTTGGCAGCACAACTGTTGATATTATCCAACATTGATCATTCTAATAATAAATCCGCATATTAGAATGATTTCTGAAGGATCATGTGACACTTAAGACTGGAGTAACAGCTGATAAAAATTCAGCTTTTCATCACAGGAATAAATTCTATTTTAAAGTATCTTAAAATAAAAAACATTATTTTATATTGTAAAAACATTTTGCAATATTACTGTTTTTTTCTATATTTTTAATCAAATAAATGCAGCCTTGATGAGCATAAGAGACTTATTTAAAGACTATTACAAGTCTTACTGACCCCATACTTTTGATAGCGTATATATATATATATATATATATATATATATATATATATATATTTATTGTGTATGTAACATAGTAGTCAACATTTGAAGTGGATCCAAAAAGTTCATCAAAGTTGTCCTAAAACAAGAACGGATATTGTTTTGGTTTTAGGACAGCTTTTATGAATGGTTTTGATCCACTTCAATTGAGGACTAGTGTATTTGCATGTTGCATTTCGGTTCCTGCATTTCATGTTGCAAACTAGATCCACCTTTCCACCATTGTGCTGAATGTTTACAACCACGGCACAATTTAATGCGGGATTTTCAGCAAGACTGAAACAAAAAGACGATGCTGTGCTGGCTATATTGGATTCAACCATAACTGTTTTTATTACATGGTCGCTATTGCTTTGTCCGTTATTACAGATCATTTGATAAATACTGTGTATTTATGCATCCATCTGTAAATGTTGGCTGTCAAACATACAGAACTGTTAGCCAATCTTAGCAGAGTCTACAATCCACCACGCCTCTTTAAACACAGCGTTCTGATGACGGGGGTCAAAAACAGGACAGCAAATAGCCTATTACTTCTAAACTATGATGTTTTTTGATGTAAAAATCTGGATAACATTATAAGTGGACCTTTGTGAACTGTACAAAATAATTAAAACAAAAAAGGCAGTTCATGAACCCTTAAATCGAACGCTGTATTTTATCAGGAGATTTAAAAGCATTTATAAATTTTAATGTAGCTATTTAGGGGGTAGCAGTGGTTCTCAAACTGGTTTTAGCATCAGGACCCATGGTTTACAAGTGGCAACCCAAAACAGTACTGGAGCATTAAACCAACAACACTTAGAAGAATTACCTTTTTGAACTGAGGTGCATGCTGGGAACTGGGCTGCAGATGCATGATAAACACTTGTTAGTGCAAAATATTATCGAGTAAAACAAAGATGTATACAAAATGTAACTAACAAATCATTTAAAGAGAAAACAAAAAAAGAAAAACTCTTATTTACTTACTAATTTACTTATTATTTCTTATTTATTACTTAATTGTGGGTTGTATACTCACCACAGTTATAGTGAATTGCTTGACTCTGAGTTTTTGAGCAAATCCAACATCTGCAGTAGATCAAACAGCAGGGCAGAAGAGCAGATGCAAATGCAGCAGTACAGAGAATCAGCATCAATATGTGTAAAACTGAGAAACCTGTAAGACACAGACATCAGTTACTGAACAAAGAGCTTCATTACTGTGTCAAATTCCCTGTATATACTGACCTCCAAATGTCATTTCTACTGATTTTGTGGTTCTAAGTGTACAACATGCTTCTTCCATAGTTCTGTCTGTGACAGACATACAGAACTATGGAAGAAGCTAGGGAGAAGCTATGGAAGAAACTAGGAAGAAGCTTTGGACCCTTAAACGGATTAAGATCTAAGAAGATTTAAGATGTAAGACAGAACTTTATACCTAAAGACAAATAGCTAGAAACAATAGATACTGTAATCTACAAAAAGTTCCTGAGAAATGCTGTTCCTTTGTTATTCTAAATGGGGCACAGTCACAATGTAAACGCATCTGTGTAAAATTACACATAATCTTTCAGTATGCTTTCTGAATGATAAATAAATATATTTCCCCACTAACCTGCTACATTCTCACAAACAGTATTTTACTTTTACTGATCATATTTCATACCTGTTGAATGTACAGTTTTAAATGAGTTTGACTGATAAACACCCTTACGAAAATTAACCATGGTTTTCCTATAGTAAAAGTGCCATTTTTTCCATTTTTACCATATGTATAACAATACTTTTGCTACAAATAGCCTACCATTGTTAAACTATGGTCAGTGTAGTAATTAACCCGAGTTAATTTGTGGTTATATGGTTTAACTTCAATTGCGATTTTTGTTTTTATTTGTAGTAAAACCATGGCTAATTTGTTTGTGTGCATTGGTGCTCTTATTCCGAGCCCCTACTGCTTATTCCATTGTTTAAAATCGCTGAATGAATGTGCGACAACTGCCTTATTTAACAATGATAAACATAAAAATAATTTTTAACAGTAACGCTGACAGTGCGACTACTTTGAATATTCATATTTTGGCTGCATATAGTGAAATGATGACAGAATATGGCACAGAATAGTGACTAACATATTTAATACAGATAAATAAAGGTTCATTATGATCTTATTCATCAGAACTCACAAACGCTGCAGTGTCGCGGTGCGGGCACGCACGTCCTGATTTTGCGGCGTTCCTGAGTCAACAAGGGAGGTGCTTAAGGTAAAATTGTTCAACCAATCAGAGGAATCATGTGACGTCACCCCGTTTAAGCGTCCGTTTCTGAATTTCAGCCTTCTAGTCACGTCTCCAATTTTTGTCCGAAGTGTGAGGTCCTTTCTTAAAAATGTTCGATGTAAGATGCGTAATGTGTTAATTTCAAATTCATCATGAAATGGCTTCAAATTCATTAAGTGAAATCTGAACACTTCCTACCAGGAAAGCGAAGCACCTGATCAGAGCCGGGGAGGTATTTTCCTCGCGAACGTGTCAGTGCGGCCGTCGATTTATATCACTTTATCATTTATTCATTTAGCAGATGCTTTTATACAAATTTGCCGTTCAGCAACAGTAATAGAGCTTGGCAACCGACATCACTGCGCAGTGCATTCTGGGACGTAAACAAGAGGCCGCTGCCGTATTGTGAGGCCACATCAGGTGAAACTTAAAACAACCAGTTACTACACGAAAATGTGTCGAAAACAATGTTGAAAAGTTGATTAAATGAATGAAATTTACTATACAGAGCAGTATCTTGCACACGGACGGGTACCCGATGGGTGACCCATTAAAACTGACGTAACGGGTGGAATAATATTTATGTGTCGGGTGCGGGTCGGACGGGTGACAGGCACGGGTATTTGCTCTTTGGACTCAGTCCGGTACTGATACTTAGCTGTTCTCAAACGGTCCCGTGCTTGTGTTCATGCTCTGTCTGAAGACCGTTTAAAAGCCCTTTCACACGGCCAGCGGCAGAATCGCTGTGCGTCTGCCGCTTCCTCTCGTAGTGAAAGCGTTTTGCAGTCGAGCCGATGTTCGCAACGCAGTCTTAGGGTGAACATAGTTGGTGATTTATTACTGTTTGTCTTATATTTCATGAGATCTAATGAATAATGTCCCTGGGTCAACAAAAGATATTGTATATTATTACTAACACAAAATATTTTATATTATTATTATTATTATTATTATTATTATTGAACAACAGTGATTGATTACTGTTTATTAATTCATTTATTTATTTATTTATTTACTCGCTTATTTAAATACAGTGTCAATTGCTCCATTAGTAGTAGTAGTAGTAGTAGTAGTAGTTTATTATTATTATTACTAATACAGAAAAACAGTGATTGACTGCTGTTTGTCTTATATTTCATGAGCTATAAGGAATGATGCCTCTGGGTCAACACAATATATTTCTTTCTTTCTATCTATCTATCTATCTATCTATCTATCTATCTATCAGTGGCGACTCGTGGGTTTTAAAATAGAGGAGGCATACTTATTGTACTGGTCTGGAGGATCCTTGACGATTATTATTATTATTATTTGCTTAACCACCTTAAAATGGCTTTTTGGTTGCTTTTAGTCAGAACACGTAAAGAAAACAACACACATACAGCAAGACAATATAATTTCACTTACCTGCTACCACTTGAAGCAAACTTCCATCCATTCTTAAAAGTCTGTGTTAAAAGAGAGCTGCCTGTTGTGCCATTTAATTAAGCCCACTGCTGTAGCCCATATCCATCTTATGCGTGTTCTCACTTTATATATCTTTATATATAAGTACACTCTTTATTTTTGTATATGTACTGTTTATTACAGCTTGGTAAATCTGTTGGCGATCAAATATTCAATATCGCTTCATTGTGACAGCCCGGTTGAAGCATAAAGGATTTAACTCTGCACTGATGTTGTACTTTCTTCCTTTGTGTTTATTATTCTTATTAACTGCACAACACCGTAAGAGCTAGAAGGACAGATGAATAAACAACATTGAAATTTGTAATGAATTTACATTCATATAAATTAAACAAAACTATTACTACAAAATTACTAAATTAATGCTAACATTCTTCATAAACCACATAAAATTACTCGTAAATAAAACAAACACATCAAACAGTCCTAGAGACAGGATATACACTGTGCCTGTGTGTGTGTGTGTGTGTGTATAAAGGTGTGTTCACGCCATATCGGAATTCCCGTAATTACGAGATTCCAACTTGTAAAAAGTGTTCACGTCCTCGTAGAACTTGCAATTACAACTTGTGAACTGGGAGTCTTCTGAGAGCTACGACTTGTACCACATGACCGCTGTACCACCTGACCAACGTAGGCTCCGTTTAGGCGTTGATAGTGTTGCCATCCCTGGTGAAAAAAACAGCATATGCTGGTAGGTATGTTTTGATGCTGGAATGCTGGTTAGGTAGGTTTTGATGCTGGTTTATGCTGGTCCTTAGCTGGTTTATGCTGGTCCTTTGCTGGTTCATGCTGGTCCTTGACCAGCAACATGACCAGCAAAAACCAGCAAAGGACCAGCTTAAACCAGCAAAGGACCAGCTTAAACCAGCATCAAAACCTAACCAGCATTCCAGCATCAAAACCTTTTTACCAGCATATGCTGTTTTTTTTCACCAGGGATAGAAAAGCATAATTCCGAGTCCGAGGACATGAACAGCTCCGAGTAGAACGTCACATGTTGTCATTTCGAAATTACGGTAAATACGATATGGCGTGAACGCAGCATAAGTGCATAAACGTTCTTAATTACCTTGTTCTCCTTTCCAACCAGGTGACAAACAACAAAGTCAAAAAACAATACAAAATACTTAAAAATAAAACTACAAACAGTGACTAGATGTCTAAATTCACTTAAAAGTGTCCTTAATCGTCTAATTTAACTCCATGATCCGTCTCTGTCTTTGAGCGCTCTCTCACCGTATTCCCGATCTCCGTGCATTTCCGTCAAGCCGCCTTTCAAAATAAAAGTCTTTATCGGTTAAATAACTTAAAGAGTGCAAAGAAACAATTCAAATATAAGACACATAACTAATATTACGAAAATACAGAATCAAATGATATCAGAATATTATTAATCCTGGTAATTAATACAAATAAATGAGGGTTGTTTACAATCGTAAGTACTTGGTACATTATCAGCGCAGCAGGAGACGTTCAAACTAATATCACGTAAGTCTCTATGATGATTGCTAGCCTCAACACTCTCCTCAGCGCCTAAAGTGAACACTCGATGGTGATTGGCTATTTTTTTTTTTTTACCAACGGAGGCACTAGAGCTCAACCTTGCTCTCTCGTCTCTATCACTTAGCGGTTGTTATTACATTACCAGATTCGGCACATTCGCGATAGAAAAGCGGCGCTTTCTAACTTCAGTAACATGTTATGGTATCACAGCTGTGAAATTATTACAAACATACAATACACATTATGAGACATAAACTGAAATGAATTGTGAATTTTATGAACATTAAATTGTCCTCATTACATTTTCACCTCAAAATTTTGGGGAAGCTGTTCCTCCCCTGCCTCCCCCGACGAGCCACCACTGCTATCTATCTAAATACAGTGATGAATTGCTATTTGGCTTATATTTCATGAGCTATAAGTATTATAAGGAATGATGTCCCTGAGTCAATACAATAAATTTCATATTACTGTTGCTGAACGGCAAATGTTTTGGACCCAGTTCATCTGCAAATGTGTTTTGTTTCTCTCTTTTCAAATGGATTTGTATAAAAGCGTCTGCTAAATGAATAAATGATAAAGTGATATAAATCGACGGGCGCACCGACACGTTCACGGGGAAAACACCTCCCCCGCTTTGATCGGACGCATCCTACCTGCAACATTTTTAAGAAAGGACCTTACCTCGGACGGAAAATTGATGGCTTGACTTGAAGGTTGAAATTCAACAAAGAGCATCGCGCACTGACACCCTGTGGTGAAACAATCACATATAATTACCAGCCACCGCTTTCTCAGCTCGGTTTATGCTGGATTAAATCTTTACGTTCTGCTAAGTTTTATCAAAATGCCTAGATTTTGAACTCATCCCGCAAACTCTCATTTTATTATGCGTTTAGGTCAACTAGATGATTACAGCACACTGAAAATTTACATAACCGGAATTAAGTGAGCCTTAATATTTCAAAACGGAAGTGCGTCACAAGGCTCAGTGCAAGTACACTAATTACAGCAAATAAGTGTATTTTTTACATTGCTTTTTTATTTATTTTATTATTATTATATTATTATTATTATTTACAGTAGACTACTTTAATTTGTGTATTCTATAAATGCATTATATATTTTCCAGATTGCTGAATATTAATGACTGCCAAATTAAACAATTCATTAACTGCATGAGCTTTAAACAATATTTAACTGCATAAAGTGTTGTATAGTGTGAAACTTAGTGCACCTATTATTAAAAAAAAAAAAAATAATAATAATAATAATTTGACATCTTAATCTTAAAAAACAGGTCCAATTGTATTTGACATATAACTGTCAAATTTGCATGAAAGAAATGTCATAGAGCCTGTATTTTGTATTATTTTGAATTCCAAAATAAATTGTGCATAAAAATATTTACTTGAAACATATAGTACCCTGCATAACTTTAAGTTTAGCCAAAGTTAAATCAACATCAAGTTATCCAACATGGTCATAATTAAATGGTTGTAAATACCACAAAGACAGTGATAAATTTTCACAACTTCATGAAGAGTCCAACATGACCAAACAACAAGGTCCCAAGTGAATCCAACAAAACTTCTGAACAAAAAAGGAAAACAGTTCAGCTCCAGATGCTGTCCCATGCAAGGATGCAAAGAGTGGCTAAAAATATAGCAAACAACAAAGAGGACAATACATTAGATATTTATATTATTATTACATTTTTTTATCAATGAAAGAATCCTGAAAAAAGTATCACAGGTTCCAAAAAAATATTAAGCAGCACGACTGTTTCTAACACTGATAATAAATCAGCATATTACAATGATTTTGTAAGGATCATGGGACACTGGAGTAATGAGAAGACTATAGAAAAATGATGCTGAAAATTCAGAAATAAATTACATTTTAAAGTATATTAAAATAGAATCAACATTATTTTACATTCTAATAATATTTTACAACATTACTTTTTTTTTCTCTGTATTTTTGATCAATTAATGCAGCCTTGATGCGCAGAAGAGGCTTCTTTCAAAAACATAACAAATCTTACTGATCCCAAACTTTTGAATGGCAGTGTAGACAATAAAATAATATAATGAAAAGAAAAAGGAGAACTTGGTGTGTGTTCTTACATTTCAGAAATTCCGCTAAAAATCTTGCACTTCCCAAAGAAGAGTGGCAACTTGGGTTCACTTCAACTGGTTTCTTCTGTACCATTTGCCCTGTTGTTTTTTTCCTTTCAACTTCTTTGTTCCTCTCTTAGGATAAATATCTACAAAACAGCCACTAAACAGACAATATGCAATTCACATTAGTTTTAGCTTTTGAGACATCTAAATCATCAAAAACATCTTCTAACATATCTACATGTAAAATGCATTACCTTTGAATGAACTCCAAATCTCTGTCTGTCTCCTGGTAAAGTTACTCCGGAGTGAATATATGCTGCGAAAGGGCCAGACAGGAAGATGGGCTGGATTAACTCATTCTATAAGCCAAAGTTAGCAAAAAGCATTACAATCAAACAATAAGCGAATTAGCAAGTTATTAAAGGTACTCGCACATCTCGCTGCGTACGTTAACCGCTTTAACAGCACCGTTCAGAGTTTACATGACAGTTTACTTCCTCCGTGACCCGGATGACCGCGAGTTGCGAGACTTAAGTAACGTCACGCGTTTCATTTCGGCGCCCGTGTTAACAGATGACTGACTGTGCAAATTTGATTTACATCATAAAATAATCACGAGAAAGTGTGCTGAACAACACAAGGCTTCCGTGAATCACAACTGTTGGCAATGAAGCGTGTAATTCTTAACGAAGGATCCCATAGATTTCCCGCCTATAGCCGCTATAATACCGTGGAATGTGTGAAATCTTCCCGCGACCGCGCTGCTGAAAGCCGGCACAAACCTCCCTCGTGCCCCACAGACGGAGGATTGGTTAATCTGCGGTTAATCTGCGGTTAATATACTGCTACAGTTACCAAACATGAAAAATAAAACTTGAAATAAGTCACTTACCACAGCTGTTAATCGTTCTTCTTGCCGCTCCCAAATATCGACGGTTGAAGACAATCTGGCCTCTGTAAATGTGAAATTTACAGCAATATGCCCACTGCTGTAAAATAATTATGTAATTTGTTACAGTGTAGTCCATTGCTATAAGAAAGTCTGCAAACCCACACTATAAAAACTAACAGTGAAATTCGGTAAATGAAATGAGTTCATTTAACTCAAAAAATTTAAAAAGTTTTTTCAGCTCAATATATATTTGTGATGTAAACTCAAAAGCTAATTAGGTTAAGCAGAACTCATTCTAAATAAGTTAGTAGAAATTAATTCCCACCCAGCACCAGACATCATTTGGATGTCATTTTTTTGGGCTAAATCAAGTCGAAATCAATTCTTTTAGCCCAAAAATCGATGTTGAAAATTGGTCTTTGTTTGGTCCGTCTGATTTGGTCCAAATTTGGCCCAAAAATCAATGTTTAAAATTGGTTGTTTGGTCCATCTGATTTTATCCTAATTTAATTCAAAATAGACGTTGAAAATTGGGCTTTGTTTGGTCCGTCTAATTTAGTCAAAATTTAGCCCAAACACATTTATTTTGGACCACATTCAGCCCTATATTTGAAGCTACGAGAATATGTTTTGTGTGCAAAGAAAACAAAAATAATGACTTCATTCAACAATTCTTCTCCTCCAAATCACGCCTTTCACCATTATCGGGAGTACCTCTGCACATAATCAATGTATGTGCCTGGACCTGCTGACGTAGAACACACATGCGCTGTGCTTTGT